>JAINUV010000299.1:0-19242 GCA_020205505.1 Panax japonicus
TGTGATGAGTGGATTTTATACCTACGAATCTGGTATTATTAAGCTTAATTATTGTTATCTTTGAGTATTTTTTTAGTATATTTTTATTGGTTTTTTGTTTATTTCTTGTAGGATGGAGCTAGAGGGACAAATTGGTCATTTGGGGAAGAAAAGAATTAAAAATTGAGCTGAGTGACATTTTTATAAATACATGGTCCCAGTCTAACGCCTAGTACGCTTGGACAGAGTTATTCCTGGCGCCTGGTGCGCTAGCTAGTACACGGCCAGAGTTGGTATTTTAACTTTTTTTTAGCCAATTTGAATGTAATTTGAATTATAATTTCTATTAAGACTTGGATTTATTATTTATTTAGGATTAGGAAATTAGGAGGCCTATAAATACTTGTTGAATGACTCCTAGAAATTTGGAATTCTTTTATCGTGGCGGCTAGAATTCAGAGATGAAGCTCTAGTGCAACAAACCCTTTTAACACCAATGGAGGCAAGTAATTGAAGGAGGTTTGGTGATGGAAATCTTTATAAGTGTTTTTCTTCTTCTCTAATCTTTTTCTTTACTTGTATTATCCATGGTTGTTAATGAATATTTGGAAAGTTTAAATTAAATTGGCTTGTTATAAAATTAGTATTTGAAAAAATATTAGAATTAATTCCTCGTGGGATCAACAACTCTCTTATCATTATATTACTTGGTGTAAACTGGGGCCTTACTACTCTGATTATCATTATCATTTGCGAAATTGGATTGACAAGACTTAGAGTAAGCTGGGGCCTTGTCCGGGACTTGGCGTAACTGCTGGGGGCCTTATAGTCTGATTTTGCAGAACACATTTTTAATAATAATAAAAAAATCAGTCCTGCGATTTAGTTCAATAGTTTTAAATTTTGTTTTAGTTATTGGAATGTGTTTTATTTGATTGCGATAAATAGGCTGACAACACTGTAAATAATTGCGGGCCTTGTGCAAGACTCAGTGTAAACTTTGGCCTTATTGTCCAGTTTATTGTTATCGATTGAAGAATTAGTCTGACAAGACTCGAAGTAATTGCAGTACTTGTATAAGGCTTAACGCAAGCTGGGGCCTTACTTTCCAATTTTGTAAAACACAGTTTTATTTCAATTAAAATTAAAAAAAAACATAAAAAATATTTTTTTAAAAAATAAATAAATTTGCATGTTAGGTAGGTTTAACAATGAAAAGTCTCTCCAAATGCACTTACTCTGAAATTTTAGGTTCACCCAAGTTCAATCTCCTCTGTTTTTAGTGTTTCACCACATGGATGACGATGAGTAGGATGATGCTTGAAACCCCAAGGAAGTCCTCAATTTCTAATTCTTTATTTTTCGCATGAGAACATTGCTCTACTTAAGTTTGGGATATTTTTTATTGTAGAATTGCATGTTTATAGTAGGTTGTTTTGCATTATAGGTTGTGTTTAGTTTTTAATACTGTGATGTGTTAGTTGCATTGTGTTAGCATACAACTTAAGCATGATGAGATATGAACCTTGTTTATAGTCAATGATAAAAATGTTGTGAGTTAAGTGTTAACTTGAATGAATGAAAAAATGATAGCTAAACTTAACTTATGGATATTATTAACTTGATTTGTTGAAGAAAACCCTGAGTTTAATTGCACAAGGTCAATATGTTGATTTAATCGTGAGTTAGTTGAACTGAAAGAATTTTAGGCTTAAGATAGCTATAAAACACACTCTATAGTTTAGTTTACTTTGTATTTTGGAAATTATCTTTTATTCAAAAAAAATTAAAAAATTAAGAAAAGTAAAAAAATGGAAAAGCTGAAAAAATAGAATAAAATTTTGACTAGTTGTCTTTGTGAACTCTGTTACTCGAACAAGTAAGCAACACTCTACACTCAACACCTTAAAACCACCTGGTTTGGGAGTCGTTGGTCCAAAGTTCGCTACAAGGGTAACTTTAAAAGCATAATAGATTAACATTGCACAAGTGAAAATAAATAAGTATACATAATCACTTGGTTAGTTTAGTTTTGTGGCCATCACTATTCAAGCTATTAGATCCGTAGGGGTGTTTTAACACTTAATACCCTAAAGCCGACTTGTTTAGGAGTATTAGTTGAAAGCTCCTTACATGGGTAACATTGAAAATCTTAAGAAAACTAGACATTGCACTAGTCGAGTTTAGAAAAAAATAAAAACAACATAAAATAAAAGATTTTTGAAATACACGGTATCTAGTCTATAGAGGGGTAATGAATTTCGTATATATTCATTTACCTATTTTTGACCTATATGATTTTCAAGTTTGGTTGCTTTATAGTAAGATTGACAGGTTAATACATACATGCACATTTGTGGGTTGGAGATAGATTGAATTGATGATATCTCAAGTTTAGCTAATGCTTAATTTTAAACATTCATTTGAGTTGAGTTAAGGATCTTTGAGGCTGATTGAGGTTGTCACTATTGAATCATCCTTGAGTTGCTATTTCATATAGTGAGTAGTTGCATTTATTCTGTTTTAGTGTTTGTATTACTTGGGGACAAGCAATTGGTTAAGTTTGAGGGTATTTGATGAGTGAATTTTATACCTACGAATCTGGTATTGTTAAGCTTTATTATTATTATCTTTAAGTATTTTTAGTATCTTTTTTATTGGTTTTTGTATTTATTTCTTGTAGGATGGAGCTGGAAGGACAAATTGATCATTTGGGAGAAGAAAAGAATTAAAATCATTAAAATTGGAGATAAGTGACATTTTTATAAATACATGGTCCCAGTCTAGCTCCTACTGCGATTGGACAAAGTTATTCCTAGCGTTTAGTGCGCTAATACACGGTCAGAGTTGGTTTTTGACTTTTTTAAGCCAATTTGAATGTAATTTGAATTATGATTTCTGTTAAGACTAGGATTTATTATTTTTTTGGGTTAGGAAATTAGGTGGCCTATAAATACTTGTTAAATGGCTCCTAAATTTGGAATTCTTTTATCGCGACGGCTAGAATTCAGAGATGGAGCTCTAGTGCAACAATCCTTTTTAACACCAATGGAGGCAAGGAATTGAAGGAGGCTTGGCGTTGGAAATCTTCATAAGAGTTTTCTTCTCTAATCTTTTTCTTTACTTGTATTATCCATGGTTGTTAATGAATATTTGGAAAGTTTAAATTAAATTGGCTTGTTATAAAATTAGTATTTGGAAAATATTAGAATTAATTCCTCGTGGGATCGATAACTCTCTTATCATTATATTACTTGTTGACCATGTATACTTGCATGTATTTATTGATTGTGAAATTAATTAACACGATGAAATTCACAATTTGTGTCTAGGATAGAGATATACCTATACGCTGCATGTAATCTGATTAGAGAACCTATGCGTTAAATCCTCTTTAATTATAATTCACATAGAGATAAAGTGAATTAGTTAATTAGGGTGTTCATCTTAATTCAATCATCTGTGGATTTAAGTTGATTTGTATAATACGTCGAGAGATGATCATAAATATTTATGATTCTCGATACCAACCCAACGTAATTAGCCATAACTGAACAGGACGTGTAATTAGCATAACATATTTTCTTGTTATATATTAATTCTCTCTATTTCACTTTCTTTTCAAGTACCATGACTGAATTTTAATTATCAATGGTGTATTAGAGTATGTCTCAACCAAGGGAAGCATAGATTTTATGGATCTCGAGAAACTTTTTGTATTGTCAACACAACTTGAGACACTTTCGAGGAGGTATGACGCTGATAGAACAACCTATCAAAGTGTGGCAGTTATTTATGATTATTATGTTGGATACCATCCGAGTCATCAATGAGCCATAGTTTTGAGTCGGTTGTCGTATGATACTGACTTCCTCAACAATTATGCCTATTCCAATAACTATCATCAAGTTTGGGGGTATCACTCGAATTTTTCATGAAGCCATCATCATCAAGATCAATTATATGCTCTAAGTCCAACATACTCACCGGAATTCTCATGTCCACCTCCCATTACAATAGGAAGAAAATTCAAATTTAGAGGAACTTCTGTCCAAATTCATAGCCTCGAGTGAGGATATGAGGATTAGTCAGGAGTTGTCGAGTCAAAATCTTGCGAACCAAGTGGAATAGCTAATCAACACCTACATCAATCGCCCTTAAGGTGAATTTTCAAGCGACATGGTTCCCAAGACTGATGGAATGCCCGAGAAAAAAAATCTGCAATCGGATGAGCCAAAATGTGTAAATGTTGAAGAAGAGGAGATAAGTGGGGACCAGGAAAAGAAGGTCGATGAAAATCTAGCTTTGAGTTCCAAAGTAGTTGACTCGATTGTGATAATAACCCAACCTTCTCCACCAAAGATTGAGGATCTGGGCAATTTTGCAATCCCGTGCCCAATTGGTAGTCATGTTGTCGGCAAAGCTCTTTGTGACATGAGAGCTAGTACAACTTTAGAGCCATGGTGGGATGAAAAGGGAAGATATAAGAAGATTCTGTTGTATTTGACAAGCTTTAATGCCACAATCTGATCACCGACACAATGAAGAAATCATCTAGTTGTTTGACGTTCTTAATTGGGATCCTATCTAAAAAAAGCATGCTAGGTGACTTTGATTCAATGCCCATTTCTGATGGAAACCTCCCAAAATATACATTGCTACTGATGGATGGAGGGTTCTTTAACTTTCGAAGGGGAATTGGTTAAAGAGTCGAAGAAGTCCGGCTAAAGAACTCTAAATCAAACCCTAGATGGGATGTAACCAGTTAGTTTACTATTTTTAATGTCATTTTTTAGTAATTTTTAGAAGTTAGTAGTCATGTTAGTGTTTTTAGTAGTATTAATAGGTCATTTTTTGATCCTCAGGTTCAAAATCTGTTGTTGTGATGATGAAGAGTCAAACAGAATAAAAAGATGAAGTTTGCCAGGGTACAAGGCAGCACGGCCATGCCCAAATTGAATGGGAAAGTAGAGTGGTCGCGCTTGTCCCCAGAATCAGAAAAACAACTCTGCCACTATAGCGTGGCCGCACCGCTATCGAACCCCAGTTTTTAATTTTTTTAACCCAACCTCACTATTTTTTCCTCCTTGTCCTATTTTGATTAATTTCCTCACTCTTAAGGCCTAACGAACTGACATTCCACTCTCTTGCTCTGTAAGACCCCAACTTTTATGAATAAAGATTAATTTTTCTCTAAATGTTATTTTGAATAATAAGGTGTGGATTTGATATAATGTTATAGTTGTGGGTCATATTTACAAATTTTACAAAGTAAGCAAGTTGTCATAAATATTCGTTTGGTCAGAGAATATTCTTTTTGTCAGGACAATATCCGTTACGACGACACAATCATTGGTAGAACCCACAACGGAATAATTGTTGGATATAGAAAGCGACAAAAATAACATTTTTATAAAATAACGACAAAAGTTTTACTGTTAACTTTGAAATACCCGGCGATAAAAGTACAGTAATACGTGTGGTTGACTAGTAGCACACGCTATTGTATAGTATCTTGATTATTGATGCTTACGTGAGAAGTCACTCAGTTTTATTCAATTATTACAACAGTAGTTGATGCATAGTATCTCATATTGTTGATTTAATTATTGTCACAGTATTATCTGCACAATATTTTTATATTATTAAATCAATAATTGAGACAACAAAGTTATTTATATTATTATTTACATTATTGACAATGTCTAGAAAGTTATGTCGAGGAAAGGGGTTTGGTTACCTAATTGCGCGCCAATAAGGAGAAGTCCTTATCGGAAAGCCCCCTCTTTCCTGGGAATGATCTGGTTGTCAATATTATGAGTTATAATATTAATGATGAATAATTGTTGGAAGATTAAAAATGTGTTAATAAAGTGATTTGTGGTAAATATTTATTTAATCTTTGATATAAATAAGAAGTCTATTATGAGACATTTGTTGTAAGTTTGGTTTATTCTATGGGACCCATATGTCATCATCTAAGAGTCATTTTCTCCAATAGTACTTGCCTTTACCAAGCGTTAAACCACTTGCTGTTTCACATTATAGGAGTCGAACCACTTGTCGTTTCACATTACAGGCATCAAACCACTTGTCCTTTCACATTACAGGTGTCAAACTGTAATATCCCGAGTGTTTATGATAAAGATCCTTAGAGAAGGAAATGAATGGGTTAAAGAATATATAATACTCAAAATATAATTGAGTTCAAGTGAAAGTTATGAAATAAAACCTAGAATTTGTTGAGGTAATGAATGTAATAGGAAATATAAAACCTATATTAAGGTAATGTGTTGAAGATATTCAACGATAAATTTGAAAAGAGATTTGGTGAAAATCGAGTGAGGGAGGTTTCATTGATTCCGAGGACGGAATCCTTATAAGGGGGGAAGGATGTGACAACCCGTTATAAGTTATTAAAATAGGAATTTAATAATTAAAATTCTTATTATGAGATATTTTGAGTTTGAATATGTATACATACATGCTATATATTTTTAAATATGTGATCTGGTATGAAGAGAAATATATATTCATATATTGGGAAAGTGAGGTTCAATAGTGGAGTTAACTATTGGAGAAATTAAATGATTTTGGTAATTATTTTAAATATTTATTGAATTAAATAAATATTTTAAATAATTTATTTATTGAGAAAAATAATAATTTATGAAATTATTGTATAATAATTTAGTTACGTGTGTATGATAATTAAATTAAAGCAAAGATAAATTTTATTCTTTGAAGATTTAATTTAATGAATTAATTAAATTAAATGAGTTGTTTAATATGAAAGAAAATAAGTATATTAAATAAAGTAATGTTTAAGTCTAATTTATTAATTAAATTAGATACATGTAATTATTTATTAATTATAAGTATAAATATAATAAGATTATAATTATTATTAATTATTATTATTATAAGTTTTTTAAATTAACTAAAGGTGTGACACATGAAACTATATAATATAATATTATTAAAATAATCCAGTTTGGGAAAATTGTGTGTGTGGCCAAACAAGGCCTTGTGGCCTTTGGTCTAATTTAACTGACGAAGACGTATTATTTTATAACTGAAGTATACGTGGGTAAGCCATATCAGTTTATTTGTTTTTCAGAGGATAACTAAGACAGAGAGTGGGAGAGAAAAAAGAAATCATAGTAGGTTTTGAGAGAGGGTTTTCTGAGATTATCAAAAAGAGGAAGAAGGATTGCTAAAGCTTGTGACCATCTTGTAAAGAAATCAAGCATTGAAGGTATAAAAACCTAAGATTATGTTCTACATTTTTAATATTGGATTGTGTGAATTCAATATTATAATTCTTAAATTAGTTTATGTAATCAATTGGTTGTTATCTATACATGATGTAGTAAGAGAGTTCATGGAAAATGGGTTTGAAGAAGAAAAGTAAATATTAGTGTGTATTCATATGACATGGCTTAAGAAAGTATGAAATTTTATATCTAATATGTGTTATAATCTGTAAATTGGTATTAGCTTATGTTAGTATGTGAAGAAACGAAAACGGCGTTAGTTTGAATCATGTCAATTGGTTAAGAAACGAAGTCGTGGCGATTGAATTCGCTAAATGCGTTTTAAAACATAAAAATATAGCATGCACACTTAATTGGAACTCTTAAAATGATTTGTTAATATGTTTGAAGTGTTATAATTATTCTCTAGATTAGTTGCTAAGAGTTTAACGAGTCCAACGAATTGAAAACCAACTAATTCGGACATAAAATGAGAAAGTTATGTCAAAACTGTAATTTGTGCGAAGCCACGTGCGGGCGCATCGCCCGTGCGTGTGGGCGCGCAGCTAGGGCTGGGAAATGGAGCGGACGCGCTGGAATGGTGAGGAAAAGGGGCGCGGCCGCGCCCAATGTGTGCTAACTGTGACTGCTTTGACCTATCATGGTAAAACGGCCATAACGTTTTCATACGAACTTCGATTGAGGTGATTCAAGATGATCCGGAACGAGGAAGAATAGACATACAACTTGTATTCTTAAGTATTTAAATTTGTGATCTGGTACAGGGGTCAAAATGGTTATCTTTAGGACTGTTGTGTTTTCGGAGGCAATCAGAGGGCGTCGGGCATGCACGTATGCAAGTGTAGTGCTCTTGACGATAAAAGATGTTGTTCTAAGATATAGAACATGAATATTATAAAGTATAATGATGCTTAACATTAATAAATGATATATTAGATAAGTTGTATACGCATACTAAGAACACACAAGAGAGACAAATTAGGCGTGTGACGAATAAACGTTGAAACGCCGTGATAAGTGATAAACGAACGTCAAAAGTGTTTTAAATCAAATGAAATGAATATTATAAGATATTGAATAGTGTTAATATAAAACCAACAAGTAGTCCTAGCAAGACTTAAACACTTGAATGAACTTTGAATATGAAATATAGTGAGCTATAAGTCGAAAGTTAACACAATAAAATTGAACATTATGTATTGATAATATGAAGGGTTATGAGATGTAGAGTAAAGTTTACATTACAACTACTACGCATTTTTATGTGGTTAATAGTTATTGTGAATGATTATATAATTGTGTAGGGCACGTGAAGTGCAGATATTTGTAAGATTTTAAACTGTTATTGGTAAACAACGATCAAGGCAAGTCTTTCAGTTCCTATTTGCTATGTGAACTTGGTGATTAAATGTTTTAAATCTTTATTGCAAAGAGCATGATGTGTTATATATATGTTGAATGTATGAAATGTTAAAGTCAACTTATAACTACGTTGATTGAGTAAAGCATGCTGATTGAGTAAGGAACTCAATCTTTATACTTGTTATATAAACTGTAACATGTATGTTATGTTAGTCCAATGTTTATGAGATATATGTTGAGCATGTTATTATGTGCTACGTGATGCATGAAAACTGTTAGATTTTGCTGGGCTATCGAGCCCAACCTTGCAAATAACCATTTTTGCAGGTTAAAGATTGAAGGTAACACTATGTGCTACTCAAATGAAGTGAATCAGAAATAATGCACGAAGATTAATATTTTAGCTATAGTTTTTATCTCTTAAACCATGATTAAGATTCATGAGATGTACTAAATGTTTTATGATGTATAGTTTTATGTTGAGTTGTAAAGCTAAAGTTAGAGTTATCTGATATGTAAAGGTTATCAGATTAAAATGTAAAATTTTATATAATAATAGTGATAAAGTGAATCATAAAATAAGATTGATTCAAATACACGTAGATGATAAAGGTTTTGATTCAGGGAATTAAAGTTAAATGACATAACAGTTTAAATTATTCCGTATTTTATAAAGTTTAACATCAAATAATGATGTAAAATCAGAAGGTAGATGTGTTATTAATGACCAAAGTTGAGGATTATATTGTATGGATTTTGGGGTCGTTACAGTTGGTATCAAAGCTGTACGTTATAAACCTTAGGTAGGAGTACTGTAGGCTATAACCTTAAAGAAGGAAGGTGAAGATAATGAAAGAATAAGCTCAAATAGAGTTTGAACAATAAGAAGTAATTTAAGAAATTTATATAGAAGGGATTAAAACATGCGTGAAAGCATTCAAAGAAGAATATCACAGAGTTATAAGGAATATGAATGTGGGGTTAACCAACTCCAATAATAAGAATGTAAGGTGATAATAAATAGACAATATCTATAAGAAAAGAATGATAAAGAAGTTAAGAATAAAAAAAGTTATACTTAAGTACGGTATAATTGTACTCTTTAAGTGTTAATGTATGGTATCTGGTGTGAGACCCCAAATTTTATGAATAAAAATTTAAATTTCTCGAAATATTTTTTTTTGAATATTATGGTGTGGATTTGATATAATGTTATAGTTGTGGAAAATATTTACAAATTTTGCAAAGTAAGCAAGTGGTTATATAATATTCGATTGGTTGGGGAATATTCGTTTTAACAAGGAATATTCGTACGACGGAACAATCATTGGTGGACCACACAACGGAAGTATTGTCGTAATAAGAAAACGACAGAATTATCTTTTTATAAAAATAACGGCGGAAGTGTTACCGTTAAAACTGTTGAACTACCCGGTAATAAAAGTACAGTAATATGCGTGGTTGCATAGTAGCACACGGTATTGGTTATTGACGCTTACGTGAGAAGTTGCTCAATTATTGCTATAGTAATTACTGCATCATATCTCTCATATTATTGATTCGATTATTGTCACAATATCCTCTATATAATATGATATATTATTAAATTAATAATTGAGACGACAAAGTTATTCATATTATTAAATTACAATATTTACAATGTTTAGAAGTTCTGTCCAGGAGATGTTTGGTCATCTAATTACGCGCCAATAAGGAGAAATCCTTATTGGAAAGCCCGTCTTTCTTGGGAACGACCTGGTTGTTAAATATTACAAGTTATAATATTAATGATGAATAAGTTCGTGTTGATTAAAGATGAAGTTGATAGTTCCATTGTGTTGAAATTATTAGTTCAAGTGAAAATCGACATTTATTTCGATAATAATTGATGTTTGGAAGTTATCGGGTAATTAATCAGATAAATGAGCAATTAATTGCTATTAATTCACATGATTATAACTATTTGTTCACATGTGTGTACTATTGATTTACATTCATGTACTATTAGGGGAGTTGGTGCAAGATTGATAATACTTGCATGACTAAGTTAAAGATGGAGGTATAGATGGAGGTACTATACTATTATTTGTATTTTTACATGATTATAACTATTGACTCACATGATTGAACTATTGATTCACATAATTTACTATTAGGGGAGGTGGTGCAAGTTTGATAATACTTGCAGGACTAAATTAAAAATAAAGAAAAAGAGGAAGGTATTATACTGTAATATTCTGAGCTCCAAAACGTGCAATTATCGAAACTATATTTTTTTATAAATAGAAGCTCATTCTTTCTTCATTTCTCACCAATTCACTAAAGCTATAGAGTAATTATTATAGAGAGAAATTATAGAGAGAAGTCTGCTACCTCTCTATTCAAGTATCCAACTTTATTCTAAGGTAAGGGGTATTATTTCTTTCATTTTCATGAAGAGAGCTTCTGTTATTTCATTATTTATTATTCTGTTGATATATCATGTCTGTGCGTATTACGCATGACCTGGTTCCACTATTTATTATTCTGTTGGAATAACCTGTCTATGTGAAGTAACGCATACATGGTGAAATTCTTCTGTTATTCCATTTTTTATTATTCTGTTGGAATATCCTGTCTGTGCGTATTACGCATGACCTGGTTCCACTATTTATTATTCTGTTGGAATAACCTGTCTATGCGAAGTACCGCATACATGGTTAAATTCTTCTGTTTTCCAATCTTTATTATTCTGTTAGAATATCCTGTCTGTGCGTATTACGAATGAACTGGTTCCATTATTTATTATTCTGTTGGAATAACCTGTCTGTGTGGTCTATCGCATGCCTGGTGAATTTTGTTGTTATTCTATTCTTTATTATTCCATTGGAATATCCTATCTGTGCGGATTTTACATGACCTGGTTCCATTCTTTATTATTCTATTGGGAATAACCTGTCTGTGCGGTCTATCGCATGCATTGTGAATTCTTCTATTATTCCATTCTATATTATTCTGTTGGAATAACCTGTCTATGTGGATTACCATATGCATGGTGAATGATACTTTGTATTCATTCCTTATAAAATTGTGGAAATGATCTATTTACGTGGATTACCGCATAGTGGACGAAAATCCATTTGCAGTTTTATATATTCTATTATACTCAGTTGGTTAAAGTTTTGGTTTCTATACTCCATGAAATTAATAAAATATCCTGGATATTTGCGCTTTATCCAGTATTTTTCATGAAAATATTCTTCTGAGTATTCTTGAATTTTACTCCACAAAGTAGTATCATGTTGACAATTTGGACATTTTTGAGTTCAGGATAAATTAACTTATAAATCTTTAAAATTTATTTCTTGAACTTGTTTTATTGAATTATTATGTCATTGTCATCATCCTCATGTTTATATTATGTTGAAAGTCATCTGTGGCCTGTAGTGCATAGATGGACTTGGTATGATTATGACCAGGGATTAGTCGGTATAGTTATTGTGATAACCCTGGATTTCGAAAAATCCAAAATTTGAGAATAAATTTTTTTAATTAATTAATATTAATATTAATTATCAATTTGGTGACAAGTATCTGTGATACGAGTCTCGAAAAAGTCAATTTGTGTATTGACTAATAATTTTAGAGTAGAGTTGTGCTTAACAACTTTAGAAAACCCTAACCCTAATTTTCGGATAGGGATTCGATAGAAAATACAATTAAAATAATTGTATTGTTGATTATGTGTTTGTACGGTTTAGAAATGTTGATCAATAATTGATCGTATAAGGTTTGTAATTAATAAACCTTAATAAGGGATTTAAAACCCTAATCTTAAATTTAGAAAATAAATTGTACAGTTAAAAACCCTAATTGTACGCAGGGAAACCCTAATTTCAAAACCGAGAATTATAAACCCTAATTAGACAACCCTAATTTTTATTAGCATGCCTAAAGTGTTTGTTAAACTTAAATATGATTAAAAAACTCTAATTATATTTTTGCATGTTAAATTTCTATTTTAGAAACCCTAATTTTTATTTTAGAAAATTTATTTTTCTAATTAAACCCTAAATTTGAAAATTGTGGGAACTAGAATTTTTAATACCTAAAGGGGTTCAAATCTTAAACCCTAATCCAAGCCCCAAACCCTAAGAATTTGTACAAATTCCATGTTTACCATTTAATTTAAATTACAAATGACAAAATTGCCCTTTATGGGATTTTTATTAGTTAACTTGCAAAATTGTCCAAATCTTTAGTTGGTGACCAACTCCATTGACCAATGTGACACAAAATCTTAGCAAAATCCAGCTAAAAATCGTCCAGCAACATCAGATCAAGCAACATCAAGCACTATATAAGATTCAAGAGAGAGAAAGTCTAGAAAAATTGTCATTTTTCTTATTTGCTCTCACCAACTCTCTCTCTATCTAAAACCTCCGAATTTGCTTAGTAGATCAGTCCCAAATACTTTCCTTAGATCAACCATAAACATATTGGAGAATCAAGATCAAAATTTGGGCAAGAAAGGTATAACCCTATTTTAATTTTTGATCTTTGTTGGTTGGAAAAATTTCGTGTTTATGTGTTTAAATCTTTGCTAGATGATGTTTAATGATGATCTATGTTGATATAACACGGATCCATAACATCAAATGGCTTTAAAATGGTGTTTTTTCAAAAACTGTCAAGAACACTATCTGTGGTCTGACAAGCTAATGTCAGGTACCATAGATCTGTGTCTGTTTTTGATTTTTCTTGTTTTATGTTTTGGATTGGTAGCCTGGTAGGAGGTTTTTAATCTGTAGTTGGTATTACTGCTAAATGATGCCTGGATCAGGAGTTATTAACGGTCAAAACCCGTTGACCGAGATTGACCGAGTGACTTTCTGGGCAGCCCAGAACGTTGAAATCAGGGTCTGACAAGTTTTTGTAACGATCGAATCTGTCAGTATGTTTGGTGTTTGATGTTGTTGATTAGTAAATATTGTAGATATTGATGTGTACTACAGATCTGAGTCCTTACATCTCTTATAACGTCTACAGATCAATCGTGAAAGGTGGTCAAAGTAGACCACCCGATCTGTTCTTTAACTTTCTGGAAAACCCAGAAACAGTTAGAACAACTGTTCTGACATGCTTTGACCATATGTTTTATGTTGATTCCGTTGTTGATAAACAAATTTGTTGCTTTAGTATTGTTCACTGACACATGGACTACATGTTCAAACTTTTATATCACATAAACAATGAACAGAAAGCAGAAATAATTAAGCTCGAAAGTGGCAACTCGAATCTATTTTGGCCCAGAAACCGTCTGACAGGATGTTTGACAGCCCAGATCATCTTGTTGTGTTGTTGTTTGATCTAAGTGTGAGTTGCATGTTGTAGTGTTACATTTTGGCTACACGATCACACTTCAAACAAGTCCAGAAACTATTTTGGCTGAGAATTAAAGGCAGTCAAAGTAGCACCTTGAAGCTGCCGGCTGTAAGTGTTCTTGAGCTCAAGAACACCAACAGCGACACTTTGTGTCGCTAAAGGCCTATAGCGACGGTTTTAATTAATTTTATTTTCAGAATTTCTGGTAATTAATTAAAAATTAGAAATAAATTCTAAAAATTACCAAAAATGGTTTTAAAAATTATTTTAAATTATGAAAAATAATTTTGACCAATTGGAATATTTTTCTTTAATATTTATAATTATTTAAATATTAAGGTATTTAATTTATTTAATTAGTGTATTAAATAAATTAGAAAAAAATGATTTAATATTATGAAAAATCATTTTAAATAAGAATAATGTATTTAAAAATATTTTGAGTTATAAAATGTAACTTTTAATATTTTTGGAGAATTTTCATTAATAATTTAATATTAATGATATTAAATTTATTTGATTATTAAATTAAATAAATAAGATAAAAATAATTTTAATGATTTAAAAATCATTTTAATTGAGAATAAAGTGTTAGAAAATATTTTAAATTATAAAATATAATTTTCAATATTTTTGGAGAATTTTCATTAATAAATTAATATTAATGATGTTTGATTTATTTAATTGTTATATTAAATAAATGAATTAAAAATAATTTTATTGATTTAAAAATCATTTAAAAATGAGAAAAAT
This sequence comes from Panax japonicus, assembly GCA_020205505.1. Taxonomy (NCBI): domain Eukaryota; kingdom Viridiplantae; phylum Streptophyta; class Magnoliopsida; order Apiales; family Araliaceae; genus Panax; species Panax japonicus. The sequence goes on from JAINUV010000299.1 coordinate 14,736, forward strand.
GGTTTAAAAATATTTTAAGTTATAATTAATGACTTTTAATATTTGGATAATAATTTCATTAATATTTATATATTAATGGTGATGATTTAAAAATGATTTTAATTACTTTAAAAATCATTTAAGTAGAATATTGATGATTTAAAAATATTTTAAGTTATTGATGATAACTTTAATATTTTGGGAATGTATGTTATTATTAAATATTAATAATGATAAGATTATTTGATAATTAAATCATTTAAAAATGATTTAAGTGTTTAAAAAATTATTATAAATTATAATAATTGCTTGATAATTATTAAAAGCTTCCGAAAAATATTATAATTGATAATTGACTTATCTAAATTAATATTGAAGCTTAGAGACTAAGTTTAATTAACAATCAATGTGTTAATTGTCGAATAGGGTGACCAGAACAGCGAGAATGGACCAAAGTCCAACCAGACTGAATTAGTTTGACTTGTTAAGTGTTATATAGGTTATAAACACTAATGTGGCTATGTGGTAATGTGTCTAGGAGAAGTTTGACTGTGAACTACAGTGTTGTGTGGATTATTGTGCTAATTGTTAGACCGATATTATTGGTTATAGGTCTTTCGAAAGCAGATAAGTATTTTGTGTAGCTGTAATCAACGGAAGAGGCAAGTTCCCTAACTCAACCTTGAGTTATTTAATTCAATTATTATTGGTGGATAATTATTGCTAATTATGCCACGTCCAGGGAATTATTGTTGATAATTCGCAATTAGTGCATGCTTAATAATTCAAATTGAGTTACTGATTCAGAAATATACATTTGTAGAATAACTGTTGTTGGATATTCATATCTGTAGAAGTTAGAATTGACAGTACAGATAATTCCTGTTTATTGTCAAATTACACTGAGAAATGTCTTAGCTAATTATTCTAGCTAGACAAACATTTGTTTGAATTTGATAGGTTTGAAAAGAGAATTCAATTATTATTGACAGATCGAAGCCAATTATTTCGGCTCGACCGAGAAGTAAATTAAATTTGAAATACCAGTATTTCGTTGTAAAATCAAACTTTTGATTCTAAGACTGAGAATAACAACCTTTTATATAAAGGGAACATTTTGTTGGTCGTGAATTCGACCTTTGCGCGCATTTTGAGTATTATGCATAATATAGGGTATAATAAGCTGATCCCTTGTTATACTTGTAGAGGGGTATGATTTAATCTTTATGGTTATCTGATACACCTGAGTATTTATCAAAGTAAATCTTTGATATCTACCCGAGAAAAATAAGTTCAAAGATCTTGTGTGATCGCTCAGTATAAATCTGGAAAAACATTCCACTTTGATATTTTGTAGAATTGAATCTTGATTATTCATTAGAATATCGTAGAAACTTTGAAAGCGTTGTACTCTTTCATTATTGAATTATTGTGGTATAGAATACGAGAAAACTTGTTATTGAATAACGATTTGTTCAGCTATTTCAAAGTTCCCCGAACTTTGATTTCATTCTATCAAAATAGATAGACTGTTGTTTTGAATTCTTATACATTTATTGTATGTCTTAACTTGCGGGGCAAATTAGTTGCTCACCCTTGCTAAATAAAATTTTTCAGCTAGGGACGAAGTTGCAGGAGGTGCTGCAAAGGACAAGGGAAAAAGGCGTAGTTATAAATTAGTTATGTTGAACATATTTATTATATTGTATTGTAAACCCTTTTTGTATAACTAAAGGGTATGTTTGTAAAGTTAAGGTTAGAAAACCTGGGTGATGTATTATGAAACTCTGATAACAACTTATGTAAGATACTATCATTATATAATATGGGTAGTTAAATGTTATTTATATTGTGGATCGTGAACACCAAACTCGGGAGAGGTAACCCGGATTTTGGGGTGTCACAGTTATGACCGTAATGTTATAAATGATGTGGTAAAAGTCCTCATTGGCTCGTAGTGCATTGATGGACAGTTGTTGGCATGATCATGACCATTGATGAAAACACGAATATCCTTGGCCCGTAGTGCATGGATAATTTGTGGTTGTGATACTAATGAATATCCTTGGCCGTAGTGCAGGGATGACGTGGTTTATTTAATAAGCTGAGTCTCAGCAATAAAAGTGATGAAAAACCTTTTAAATCATAGAAAATAGTAGATTTTATTCTCTACTTTACTCTTCTAATGGATTGCTTGATCCGCTGCAGTTAAACTTGATGTTTGTTATATTGTATCCGTTTAACACTGTTGAAGGCTAACGATAATTTATTCTGCATTATCTAAGCCATAATATTCTTACTTGGCTAGTTGAGCTCACCCTTTTGCTTTCATTATTCTCTTCAGGAAATGAGAATATAGCAGGGACTAGTCGGGGAATGGAGTGACGGTCCAGATGATAGCATTAGTAGTCCTCACTATTCTATGAAATAGTGTGATAATAAATGTATTGAGAACTTATTTTGAGTTTGAATACTGTCTAGAAGACAATATTTGTATTAAAACTAACAGTTCATGTGTATATTTAAGATTGTATTTGCATTCTGTACCATGTATTTGGCAACTCAGAATAGGTGATGTATATCTGTTTTGGGGGCGTCACAGTTGGTATCAAAGCTTAGGGATATGATCCCTAGCTGAGATGTGAGACAAGAACTAGGAGGGGAGAGACGGGGAATTCCTTCGGTAGTATGACCTACCTAAGTTATTTGGTATTTAATTGGTCGGTCAGAGTATAGGGATAATGTGATATGTTAATTAACCCTTATTTTGTGACAGTGTTTGAAAATGGCATCTGAAAATTTTGAGATCTGCAATGAAGCACATGAGACCGTTGAGTCACCAACAATCAATACCCAGGATAATGTGCAACAGGAAGACAATAATCCTCAGGTAAAACAACACCGATCAAATGATGAACGATGGGATGTTCAGAGGCTTTATGCAATTTATGCAACATCAGGTAAGAGACACTCCTGTTCAAAATATAGATGTAAATAATGGCAACCCACGGTCAGTGATCGCTAAGCAGTTCAAGAAGCTGGGATCACCAGAGTTTTTGGGAAAGCCAAAACCACTTAAGGCGGAGACGTGGTTAAAGCAGATCACCAAGATATTTAATATCTTGGGATGCTCCGAGGAGCAAAAGGTTCCCTTTACCACCTTTATGTTAAGTGAAGAGGCAGATTACTGGTGGGAATCTGTAAAACGTACCTAGCCTGACGCACTCAAGATGTCTTGGGAGAAGTTCCAAGAGTTGTTCAATGATAAGTACTTTCCCGAAAGTATTCGTCACATGAAGGCGGTGGAGTTTATCAAGTTGGAGCAAAACAATATGACCATGTCGCAATACGAGGCTAAATTTGCGGAGTTATCCCAGTTTGCATCCCATTTGGTCGATAATGAGGAGCGAATAACGCGAATGTTTCTAAGAGGTTTGAAACCTGATATACGTCAATACCTCATTTCTCACAAACTTTGTTTATATTTTGATGTTGTGAATAGGGCTCAGTTATTGGAGTGCGATAATTAGTCAGCACAACCAAAAGGTAACGACCAATAACACGATAATAATCGTACCGTGGCAACGACCATCGGAACAATGATAACCATCGTGGGGGAAATTATCATGCCAAGAATGGTAACCACTTCTGTGGTAATCATGGCAAAGATAATAGGCATGGAAATTCAAGAAGTGAAGGTTCAACAACGATGGAAAGACATCATCACCAACACCCATTTTCAAGGAAGGAGAACGACCACCAATTGTATGCTTCAAATGCGGAGGGGAGGGACATATCAGTCCAAACTGCGTGATGCAGTCCAAAGTATGTTATAATTATTGAAAAAAGGTCACCTAGCCCGATTTCGTCATGCACCAAAGTCAAGTCCAGCTGGGACGGAGTCACCAAAGGCGGATACGGACAAAACAAAGTCCGTGGTTTCAGGAAGAGCATTTTTCGTGACTTCTCAAAAAGCAAGTAACCAAATCGAAGTTAGCACGGGTTAGTTAATTATAAATTCTTGGGAAGTCTATACCTTATTAGATACTGTGAGACCCCAGATTTTATGATAAAGATTTAAATTTCTCAAAATATTTTTTTAATATTATGGTGTGGATTTGATATAATGTCATAGTTGTGGGTAATATTTATAAATTTGCAAAGTAAACAAGTTGTTATATAATATTCGATTAGTCGGGGAATATCCGTATGACGACAAAATCATTGGTGAACCCACAACAGAAGTATTGTCGTAGAGAAAAGACATAATTATCTTTTTATGAAATTAACGGCAGAAGTGTTCAGTTAAAACTGTTGAACTACCCGGTAGTAAAAGTACAATAATACGTGTGGTTGCATAATAACACGCGGTATTGGTTATTGATGCTTACGTGAGAAGTCACTCAGTTATACTCAATTATTGCTACAGTAATTACTGCATCATGTCTCTCATATTATTGATTCGATTATTGTCACAGTATCATCTGCATAATATGATATACTATTAAATCAATAATTGAGACGACAA
>JAINUV010000300.1:0-27179 GCA_020205505.1 Panax japonicus
TGGTATTTATATTATTCTAGATAACAATGATTAGTCTTATATAGTGTTAAATACTAGGTCTGTCCCATTTTGAAGTTACCAGGGTTTTTTTCTGGTGTATCTCAGCACAAATTTTGTACATGCGGAAGCATACATGCACATTACATTTTCAACGTATAAGTACACTGAAACTACAATGCGTACATCTGTTATTGGCAAATCTTAAAATCTGTGCAGTAATACACTAGAAAAAACCTAGTACTTGAACATGGAGAGAGAGCGTAACTTGAGACAAGTAAAGAGGAAGATCCAAAACTTTGGACTCTGATGACACCGTGTTTTAATTAAAAAGAAATTTTATCCAAACTCTTAATACCAACACCTCATTAACACATCAATGTCAAAAGACATGTTTTCATTTACTGAGAAGTAGCAACTGCAATAAATTTGGATCCTGCGATATTAGTAAATACATGCTAATTTTGGTTATAAGTATCTATTTTACCTTCTAAGATACAATGTCCAACTACGTAAAAAATCTAACCCAGGAATTTTGCATTATACAACTCGCATTGGAAATGTTTATATTCAAAATTCTCATAACAATCAAAGGCAGGTGGAAAAGCTTTAAACAATATAATATATACATAGCTTTCCATACGACTACCAAAACGAATATATTTGATATTCCTATGCTCATATTAATTACAAAATCAAGGAGTCAAAGCATGACACAATGGCTGCAATAATCCATGAGAAGTCAAGTATAAGGTTGTGTGACCCAAACAAGCGAGCTACGCTTACCTCACACTAGTTATATCAATTCATGATTTGTATCTAAACTTCACAAGCTTGAGATAATTGGGAAGCTGCAATGGAACTTGTTTACTATATTTCATTAATTTCAACACTGAAACTCAAAAAAACAAAATCAGTTTGAAATTAGAAGTTGCAACAAGAAATTTAGGAGCCTATCGAGCTGTCTTTGCCATTGTTTAGCCCTCACTTTGCAAGCAAGAAGCTTGAAACATCAGAACGCAAAAATATGGTAGACTAAATAAGCTAGATGTTACTTTGCTCCCTTTGTAGAAACTCAAGGTTTACACAAAAACTATGAAAAGCCATAGTAAACAATGATGTCCTAGTTAACATACAAATGCACACAATCAACTTAAGGCTATATATTAATTTTATTTTTTGATTGTTACTTGAGGCCAATATTAAAATAGAAAAGAAAAAAGAACAGTGGAAGTAAAAATGCATTATTTCATTTATCTACTAGAATGATTTCCATTTTTGAACTAGCATAAAACATAAACATCCAACAAGCCTATAAGTTGATAAACATAATTAAGTAAAGAAAATTAAAGAATTACAAGAGCATACCTCAAAATAATTGCAAACACCAGAACCATCACGGCCAATCGTCTCCTGATAGTTCTGCACATCTTTTGAAACATTGGGCATAAGAAGACCGTCATACAAGAACAGATCCCTGGTATGCTCTTCATCAATTTCCACAATCCTCGACCCTGCCACTCCCTTGCAATACAGCAACCTGGTGTCAAAATTTACATCAAATCCCCTACCTAGGGCCTGAACTGAATTCGTGGCCGTATGCAAAGCTGCTGCATTTTCCGCCATTTCATCACCTCCACAAAGTTTATTGAAACCCACCAATCCAAATTTGGTTTCAAAGAATACCCAATATTGTATATAATAAGCAAAGTCAAAAACCCAATCTGTTAGGGTTGAGAACCAGAATTTACCTCAAAAACTATATATATATAAAAAAAAATCGTTGCTTTAATAGAGTAGAAAAAAATTAGCTTCTATAAACCAGTTAGGAACATATTTTAACAATAGATCACAAATCTACTAATAACCCTCCCCAATGTGTTGACTCGTAGGGTTGACTTATAGATAATACCAAAATTGATAAATATCCAATGTCCCCCTTCACTGTATATCCACCGGATCTTAATGATTCTTGAATCATCCGAATGGATTCCAAAGCCCCTTCCCTGCTACTCTTTCTCTCTTCTCTAATAAAACTCACGTACACGCACTACCTTCTAAATCTCTTTCTCTCTCTCTCCAAACTCCAATGGAGTAATATACTACTTTCTCTCTAGAATCTTACTCCTACTACTACTACTACAAAGTCTATATTCGACGGTGCTTTGTCCAAAGAAAGTTTGACTCTTCGGTCTTCTTTCGTTAATTACTTTATTTTTCTTCTTTCTGCCTGCCAAAATGTATCGGTATGATTTCAAGAGGTGTATGTGGTTAATGACTTAATGCTCCCTCCCTCCGTCCCCAAAATAGTCTCAAAATGAAAATTTAAGCACATAATTTATTTTTAAATAATAAATTTTCAATTTAATTATAATGAGAAATTTAAAAAAATTATGTTATTTATGTATTACTACTACTAATAAAAAATATTTTAATAAACGAGATTTTTTATTTTTAATGAAATTCAGAAATAGAATTGGAGTATTACGAGTTTTGTTGCTTATATATTTGAACCGTCTTCATTTCAAAGGCTATCAGAGAACTGAAATGAGAATTTCTGTTGATTGATGTGAACATTATTGACTTGGTATTTAATTTCCGTGAAGGGAGTTCAATGGGATACATTACGTACAAGCATCATAGAATAGTTGACTAAACATGTAAATTCATCAACCATCACTAATTAATTACTACTAATAATTAATCCAGTAGTATCTGGTATATATATATAGAGAGAGAGAGGATCATATCTAATCTAATACAACGCAACAACAATTAATCAATTATGAGAGATTCTTAGTTATAGCTTTGAGAAATCTTATGAGTCACAATCCCGGCACGTGAGACCTACTAACGACTGGCTATAGCGGTATGTACAAGTCTTACCAAAATTGTTGTTGGTGAGAGACTGTTTTTAATTTTTACCTATTCTATACATGCACCTAAGCAATAGTTTTTTTTTGTTTTTGCTACGAGTATGTGTAGTTCGTAGGTAATAAATTAATAAGGTTATCAAATGTTGGTTATTTTTAAGAAAGAAATATGAGTTATTTTTGCATCATACTACTATGCAAGAGAGTTGAACTAGACGTTAGAATGGAGGATGGATGAAACAACCCGGGTCAAATCCCGAGTCCGGAACAAATCTTGGGTCAAATTCCAAGTCCGAATCGAATCAAATCCATCCAACTAAGGCCTCAAACCACTGGCCCAATAGTATCTTCTTGGGTCATCTAGCCCACCACAGGCTCCCAAAAGGTCATGACTTGAAGGTACTATTGGTAGTTACTTAATTCCTTATATGCAGACAAATTTTCTCCCTATCTTTCGATGTGGGACTAGGGTGTTACAAACTCCCCCACTTAAATTTCTGACGTCCCCGTCAGAACCGATCACACACACGGCCCAAAGATCTTTGCCTCTCTAGCGATTGTGGGATAATACCGGCTGGCTTCGTGTCCCCACCTCCGGACCTCCATCTCTCCATTGTGGGATAATACCACCAGCCTTCGTGTCCCCACCTCCGGCAACCCGATCGGATGACCCGACCCGAGCTTTCGAGAGTCGGCTCTGATACCATATGAAACAACCCGGGTCAAATCCCGAGTCCGGAACAAATCTTGGGTCAAATCCCAAGTCCGAATCGAATCAAATCCATCCAAATAAGGCCTCAAACCACTGGCCCAATAGTATCTTCTTGGGTTATTCTAGCCACCACAGGCTCCCAAAAGGTCATGACTTGAAGGTACTATTGGTAGTTACTTAATTCCTTATATGCAGACAATGACGTCCCCGTCAGAACCGATCACACACGGCCCAAAGATCTTTGTCTCTCTAGCCATTGTGGGATAATACCGGCTGGCTTCGTGTCCCTACCTCCGGACCTTCATCTCTCCATTGTGGGATAATACCACCAGCCTTCGTGTCCCCACCTCCGGCAACCCGATCGGATGACCCGACCCGAGCTTTCGAGAGTTGGCTCTGATACCATATGAAACAACCCGGGTCAAATCCCGAGTCCGGAACAAATCTTGGGTCAAATCCCAAGTCCGAATCGAATCAAATCCATCCAAATAAGGCCTCAAACCACTGGCCCAATAGTATCTTCTTGGGTCATCTAGCCCACCACAGGCTCCCAAAAGGTCATGACTTGAAGGTACTATTGGTAGTTACTTAATTCCTTATATGCAGACAATGACGTCCCCGTCAGAACCGATCACACACGGCCCAAAGATCTTTGCCTCTCTAGCCATTGTGGGATAATACCGGCTGGCTTCGTGTCCCCACCTCCGGACCTTCATCTCTCCATTGTGAGATAATACCACCAGCCTTCGTGTCCCCACCTCCGGCAACCCGATCGGATGACCCGACCCGAGCTTTCGAGAGTCGGCTCTGATACCATATGAAATAACCCGGGTCAAATCCCGAGTCCGGAACAAATCTTGGGTCAAATCCCAAGTCCGAATCGAATCAAATCCATCCAAATAAGGCCTCAAACCACTGGCCCAATAGTATCTTCTTGGGTCATCTAGCCCACCACAGGCTCCCAAAAGGTCATGACTTGAAAGTACTATTGGTAGTTACTTAATTCCTTATATGCAGACAAATTTTCCCCCTATCTTTCGATGTGGGACTGGGGTGTTACAATGGGGCCTGGGGGAGGATATGGGAATGAACACTGACGCGTGAGAGGTGCTTCCCAAAATGATGAGTTCCTCCGGACGTGTGACGGTGAAGATTATGTATTGTCCTGTCCATCACCTTAGCCAGCCTATTTTTAAGTATCGAAACAAGCAAAGCATGGTTATAAATGTTCCTATTCATATATATCATGAAGTCAATGGACCAATACAATGCATGAATCATTATATCAATTAGATTTAGGTAGTTAATCAACCATGCATGAATCATTATATCAATTAGATTTAGGTAGTTATTGGGTCAGGATCACACATACGCAACCATATTATTTATCAATCAGGATCTAAAACTTCTCCACAAGCTAATGGGATCAACATAAACACAAAACAGACTAGAAGCGCCTATTGCGGGGACCGGAGAGAGAGTTACAGACGACCTATGCCTTAATCAAACGTTTCTGAGATACCCCCACCATCTTACTTAATTGCCAGTCAGCCTTGCAACTCTATCTGTTGACTACGGGGTAAGTACTGTAGCCAATCGACATATTTGCGAGCTCTTTAGTCTGAGCATACAATTCCTCCAATTTTCAAACAACTGCAATTCAAGGCTAAAATATATCACCCCATAATAGGAAACACTGTAGATAGCTAATAAACCATAAATTGCAGCCAACTCAACAGCACAAAATTGACCAACTTGAACAAATGCTTCACCAGGAAAGACGGTAAACTTCCTTGTTTTAATGTATTTTCAGGACAAGACAACACTGATATGAACAAGACCAGAATCACGTGCCTCCTTTACAACAAGGTCAACTAGAAAGTATCACTATATCCTATTTATTTGCTAAATGAGCTTCTCCACTAGCATGGTTTCTATTTAGTAATTGCATTCTTCGCCGATCATCATTAATTCAGGTTTTCAATCATAAGCTCGTTTAAAATATATCCCCCTATTGCAGCCTTCTTTTCTTATAACAAAAAAGAAACTCGTCAAAATTACCCGCTCATTTGTGAGCTCCTATTCTTCTTTGCAGCAAAAAGTTGGCGAAGGAAAGCGAATCTCCCTCTGCTGCGTGCAGACAACACATTTATGGTGCCATTACTTGTAGTCTCCGCTGCCTCAGCAGTGTCAGGTTCCAATAATGACGGCGAGCGCGGCGGGAGAGTGAAGAGGAACTCATTGAGCATGCGAATAATCTGGCTGAAGCTAGGTCGCATATTAGGATCCTCCACCCAGCATGACTGAACAATGAATGCCAGATCAGGGGAAATGTCCTCCGGAAGACTGGGCCTCTCTTGCTGCATTCTCAGGTGACAAATGCGAAATTAATAGCAGTAATAAGATGCTGAACAAATTTTGAAAAGAAAAGAAAAACAATGCTGGTCATCTATTCTTCAAAGAAAAATTATTCAAAGGATGGTCCTCCAATTACATATGGATCAGAACCAATAGCCCAATGTTTTTTCAAGCCATAATTACTAACAGTTTTCCTTGAAAAAGGTTCAAAAAAATATATAATTCAAGATAATATTTAAAGGCAACTAATGCATATAGTTTCTGAGTTGCAGCACATCTTATGGTGATTTATCAAGTCGTATTGCCATGTAGACATTAGATCACCTCATATCAACAAGCAGCAAGGAAAAAAAACAAAATCCAATGCAGGCTGCAAATTGATTAAGGGGTCTAGCGTTAGTAGACATTGCTTATATAGCTGTTTTTCACATTTATTACTCCGATGACACATTTCAGAGATACATACACCTATTTAGAAGAAATATCATAGAAGGTTTCTTTGCCACCTTAAATGCAGCAGCATATGCAGCTTGCAAGTTGGACATGCCTTCAAATGGCATGCGGTTAGTCAGTAGCTCCCATAAGACAATACCAAAGCTGTAGACATCAACCTTGTTATTGTAATGCTTCTTCTCCCCCTGACGCAATGTCACAGTGCTATACAACTGCAAAGTTGCATACATTGTTGGTGAATATATATGACAAGAAAACGTGCACATCATGAGCACAATTAAGGGCACTTCTAATGCTGGATGAGTGAATGATAACAAAGTAAATACAACAAACAGCAGCACATAATCACAGAAAAAAGAATTCAACTAAAGTTGATCAGAGCTTAGAATTGCTAACAGCCAAGTAACAGATTGTGTTATTGCTGGATGATACGTAGAATCAACAGCATTAAGACTCAGTTATTTGCAACCATTACTGCATAAATGCTAAAACTCTCTCTTCTATCAATTTAAAATCATGTAAGAGTGAGGACACGTTATGGGAAGAGGTCCCTACAGAAAAGCACCTATCATTCATATAGTGGGCCTCCAGAATACCAAAATCCCTACCTATCAGCTTGTGGTGGCAGCATCCAATGTTCTAAAAGGCGCTAGGCGCTAGGCGCTAGGCGGGAGGCAGGAGGCGGGAGGCGGGTGGCCGCGGGGCCTAGCACCTAGGGGCCTAGGCTGAATTTTTTATTTTAAGCCAATTTTAATTTTTTTTTTCTTACATTTATCCAAACAAAACAATAATATAAAACAAAACAATCTATAATAAAGATAATAAAGGCATTTGCTTAAAATTCAAACACATCCATATTGCTAATGTCAAAGTTCAAACACAAACATGCAATTGTTCAAAGTTCAAACATATTTTTAACGTATTAGTTTTATTTATAAACAAGATTACTAATAAATAATAAAATTTAAAATTTCAATAATTTAATTCAATATTAAAACTTAAGAAACTAAACATAAATTTAAGAATTATATTGAATTAAACTAAATATTACAAATGTATCATCATTTATATAATTTGAAGTTGGTTCAAGTTCAAAAAATTACAACTATAATAAAATTATCCATTTTGACTTGATATTGTTCACTTCTTGTTGTGATTTGATATGCTACAACCTGTATTATGAATATGGTATTGATGGTAAATCATTAAAAAAAATATCAAGATCTGATTTGGGTAGTTATTAAAATAAAAAAAATCTCTCCGCATAAAACCTGCCTAGACCCCACCCAATTTCCTGAAGAAATTTTTTTGTCGCCTTGGGCCTAGGCGAGGCGTCGGGGGGCCTAGCGCCTAGGCGGGAATTTTTAGAACAGTGGCAGCATCATGGTTGTCCTGTGAGTTTTGAACATATTAAGATTCTCTTTTGTGACTGGTGGGGGAGGAGGAGAATGACATCTATGCACCTTTATGCTCAGTCTACTAAATAAGGCCAAGTAACTTGGTCCATCAGGAATGCTCAAAAGTAGATATAATTGAAATCAGTCAAAAAGCATACTGTGAGCTGCTTCCATGAATTCACAGATTACAATACCCAACTGAAAATGTATGATGATATACTAACCAACTTCACACTTTGATCCAACCACCTGTAATTATGTTTCCAGGTGATATACATGCTACCATAAAATTCAAGAGAGGTAGCTGACATATGAAGTATAACTATTCAGAAGTAAAGCATACTCAGGAAACTGATGGATACATATAGTTGTTTTACACTATGCTAAAAAGCACAAAAAAGTAAGAAGCTAATGCTAAAATGAAAATTAGGAATATAGATGACAATGCAATCATACCAAGAAAATCGTTGAATATAACAATATACTAGTCTACCCACTTTTTTGCATTTATTTTCATAATTTTATGTCAATTATGTGTACTGATATATTTTAGGAGAGAGTGAACGTAGCTAGAAGGATTTATGGGTAGTTACTAGTTAGTAGAGCAAGGCTATATCCTCTCTTTTTTCTTGAAGAGCGAGAAGGGCTATATCTATGCTCACTAGTAATGGATACGGGTGTTTCTTATTTATTACAAATCAACTTAAAACTCAATGTGTATATATAAATGATCAAGATCTGCCTACAGATAGAATGAAGATGAATGCTCTTAAGCTTGCTCTTCTCTAGTTACTACTTGGAGTTAGCTTCAAATAGACCTTTGGACTACAAATTTGTGCACACACTCTCAATCCTAGAAGTATGGTGGTCATAAAATGCAATAACAAACTGAATGATGAGGATTTAATTTTCACTGCTTAGCTAATAAAAAATAGCTTTCAGATATAGATGAAGATGCTCGAATTGCAGATACAAGATATGGCACAAACCTCCGGTGCCATCCAACGGTATGTCCCAGTTTCTGCGGTCATCATCTCTGTCACGGTTTCTTCCCTTGCAAGACCAAAATCTGCAAGCTTTACAGATTTCTGATTGGCCGTAAGCAACAAATTATCTGCATCAAGTTTTCATATATTGAAGAGGATAGAGAGAATATATATTGAATTACAAACTTTATGAGGCAATCTGATATAGTGGTTCACATACTCAGTTGTCTCAATCAAATTTAATCAAATGCATTGAAGAACAGAACTACAACAAAATAAATAATAAAGAAAACTTTTACAATTTAAAATCTAGTTTAAGAAGGGGGAGGGGGAATGTAAAGTTCTGTTCTACAGAATTTTGTAATTGTATCGCAATAGACAGAATAAGAAGAAGAAAACAAAAAGAATACAAATGACCAAAGTAGCTGTATGCTACCTGGTTTTAGATCTCTGTGTATAATCCCATTGGCATGTAGACAATCTAGGGCTCGAGCAATGTCTATAGCAAAACTTATAGCTGTATGAAGGTCTAATTGATTTGGACGAATACTAACTAAATACTTCCGCAGTGACATCCCCGGTAAGAGCTCTGTAACTATCACCATCAAAGGATCCTTACAAGCTCCAATAAACTGCAAAGACGATAAAGCAATTATGCTCAATGCAATGCAGACAAAAACGAGAAAAAGAAAAGCATAAATAGAAGAAAACGGAATATGGGTGCAACTTGCAAGGATGGAATGGGCTGTGCAGCAACAGATGCAAATGAATCTCAAAGTCAAAGACCTAAGTCAATAACAATGTACGAATGTGCACTAAACTAAGGCACTTACATAAACAAGGTTGTATATTGAGTTTTACAACTAAGTGAAATTAAAATAGGAGCTTGTATTCAACAAAAACACTCACCTTCACAAGATTCTCATGTTTTACTCTTGACATCATATTAACTTCCCGAGCGAAACGACTTTCAAGCGCATCTTTTTCTTCAGAATTGCTACCACGGTTGAGAACTTTGATGGCAACGATTTGATTTCCATACCTGAGAATATGATTTTAAGACGCCTACTTAATTAGGGCATAATTTGCCATAGGCACCTCAATTTGACACTCTAGTTTATTTGCTGACACAGGAATATAAGTATGTGACTAAGAGAGAAAATCAAAACTCTGGGATGCACAATTGCAGAACTTTCAATCTCATTCACAAATAATTTCAGCTACTTAACATGTCTCTTTCACAGAACAAAATAATTACAGAATCTAGGGTTGCATATATTAAATTGAGTCCATCGCCGGAGACAACAGTATTTCCATGTTATCTGTAACTTGCATATATGAATATTTTATAAAACAAATTTTTGGCTTTCTTTCTTTTTCTTTCTTTTTAATTTGGGGGAAAATGTTAGAAGATACTGTAGAAACAACAATGTACAATCTGCATAAGAAATAATTAGTTGATTGCCTCTGGAACAAGCTTATGAGTTGAGTATATGCACACCTTCCTTCATAAACTTTTCCATGAGCTCCCTCGCCAATTTTTGATCCTATAAACAACAATTTCGGGTCAACCAGCACTCTGTCATCAATAACTGAATCCGAGGCAGTGATCGATCCATTTTGCGAGACGGATTTGGAGTTACCCTCGACCAACTTCCTCGAGTTGAATTTTTCATACTCCTCCTCTTCTCCTGCTCCTCCTCCTTTGTTTTTCTCACTGCAACTCATGTTCCCACTTCAAATTAAACCCGAATGCCTCATTTTTTTTCAACCTAACCTCTCCGTGCTTAGAATATTTACAAGATAAATATATTTCCCGATTCGATATAGGTCAACAACATTACTTGCAATTCAGTACTAACTTCTCAAATAAGCAAACAGAAATTCTCAATTGGTGCAAGTACTTCATATCGAAAAATTACCATGTAATAATAGAAGCCAAGCAAACGCCTTTTTTTCACTGTACTGTATGACACGCACACAACAAAGACAAAAAATTTCTTACCAAAAAGAGTAGGAGTAGGAGTAGGAGTAGGAGTAGGAATTTGGAGTAGGTTGAGTGAGAGCTAAAACATGAAAGAAAGAACGAAAAAACTTGAAGTTGAAGCCTCGTTTACCGTGCAGATGAAAAAGTGATAACCCTAAAACGAAGAAAAGATAGAAAAGGGCACAAGGAAAACTTACAGTTGCAGCTAGTGTGTGTGTGTGTGTGTGATTATGTTATTTATGGGTGTGTAATAGATATTATGGGAAAAGGGAAAACAGGAAAAAATAAGAAAAGGGTAAAGTGTAGCGGTGGTTTTAATTAAGATGGTAAGCTTAGTGGTTGAAGCTCAGTCGGTCTCTATGACTATCTTCTTCTTACCTATAAAGAAACAAACCCTAATGACTCTCTATTTGTCTGAGTCTTTGTCACGGGTGGCGTTCCGGTGAAGATATTCCGACCGAGCGAGCGAGTATGAATCTGTTTCGGTGTGGGTGCGTTTTAAAAAGTGGGAAAAGGGAATAAATAAATAAAATATTAAAAGAAGGTGGTAAAGTAGTTAATAGAAAATAGGGACTAATGGGAGAGGAACACGTGGAGAGCACATAGGAAATGGTGTAGGCTTCAAAGTCCACAGCATTAGCATCACCGATTTGGACGTTCTTGGTGCAGGATGCTTCCTTCGACTATGGACAAAGACAAACTAATAGTAATCCTCCTCTTCTTCCTCTTATCGGCTTTAGACTAGACGTGGCTCAGCCTCAGCTTCGGCTTCGCCTTCCCCTTTGACGTGTCCCTCCTAATTTGCCCTCGTGCTCAAAATTAAATAAATGTCCCCCCGTGCAACCAACCATACGTTGCCAAAACCAAATAATTAATCATGTTACCTATATATATATATATATATATATATATATATATATATATATATATATATATATATCCATCTACAGCAATCGGTTGTTGGAAAGTAATCTATTTTGGTCCAGCCACTACAACCTGTAGCGGCTTATAAAAAAAATTATAACAAGCCGCAACAGGTTGTAGGAGTTGGGCCAAAATGAATTATTCTCCAACAACCGGTTGCTGTAGATGGAATCCCATATATATATATATATATGTAGCCATAGCAAACGTGGTAAAAAAAATCTAATTTTATAACATATCATGATCCTCCATCTGAAGATCGAGCAGTTTTCAATAATGGAACAGTCGGACGACGTCATTTTCAATAATGAAACTTAAAGGTCTTGCCCGCACTTTAATACTACGAACGTTAGGTCCCTTATATATAAGACGAGATAGAACTGCAAACAGAAGACATCCTGGATACGCACAAAGAGTTCGACCTAAAGCTTAAGAATTTTATGTTTCTTCTAACATATTCTTGTTGTCCGCACTTTTATGTTTTAATATTCATTTTTTGAATTTTACTTCACTATGATTTATTATGGAGTATTTTTGAACTTGGATAAACTGATGTACGAATCCTTAATCTTTGTCATTTTATCTCACTAGATTCGTTTTCTGTAAGATATTTTTCATCATTCTCAGTCCTAAATTATGATGTAACTAAATATCTTTGGCCTGTAGTGCAAAGATGAATGATTACATGATGAATATCTTTGGCCTGTAGTGCAAAGATGAACATGTGTTGAGATGAACATGACCAACTGGTGATACAAATGAATATCTTTGGCCTATAGTGCAAAGATGAATATTTGGTTCAAGATGTATATTGATTGATGTTACACGGATAAAATATTGATGATGGATTTTTAAATCATAGAAGATAGTAGATTTAATTCTCTACTTAACTCTTCTAATGAATTATTATTTTCGCTGCGAATATTGATCTAAAACTTGTTGTCCATTATATTTTATCTGAATTATTGAAGGCTAACGATAATTTGTTCTATATTATCTTAGTCATAATATTATTTACTGAGCTAGTTGAGCTCACCCTTTTCCTTTTTGTTCCATTTTTCTTCTCAGGAGACGAGAATATAGCTGGAACTAGTCGGGGTGTAGAGTGATGGGTCCAGACAGTTGTTTTAATAGTCCTCGCTATTTTATTAAATAGTATGATAATAATTATAATGAGGACTCTTTTTGAGTTTGAATATTGTCTATTAAATAATATTTATATTTAAACTCACAGTATATGTTGTCGTATTTTGCACGAAAATTATAATAATGAAGTTGTAGTTATTTTTTGTACCATGTATTTGACGACTAAAAATGAGTGATGTATACCTATTTTGGGGGCGTCATAGTTGATATCAGAGTTTAGGGATATGATATCTGGCAGAGATCGGGGAATCGAACTAGGAGGGGAGAGACGAGTTGTAAGACCCCGAATTTTATGAAATAAAAATATTCAATTTTTCTTATAATTATAATTTAGTAAATGGTTAAATTGATAAAAAGTTAAAGTTAAGGGTGATATATGAAATTTTTTTCAAAAATACACAAGTGGTTATAAAAAATATTCATTGTTGTCGAGGAATATTCGTTTGGTCGTCGAATATTCTTTCTGTCGGGGAATATTCGTACGACGGCGCAGCCATTTGTGGGCCCCATAACAGAATAACTGTCGGATGAAAAAAACGACAAATTAAAGTTTTTATAAATAACGGCGTAATTGTTACCGTTAACACTGTTGGAATACCCGGTGGGTAAAGTAAAGTAATACGCGTTGTTGCACAGTAGCACACGGTATTGCACAGTATTTTTGAATTATTGATTCTTATGTAAGAATGCACTACTCAATAATTGTTACAGTAATTACTGTTCAATATTTTATTTTTGATTCAATAATTGTTGCGTTGATATTTTATATTATTCTTGTTTTAATAATTGTCACTGCACGGTATTTTCCATTATCAAATCAATAATTAATATTATTTGAATAATATTATTAGATAGCATTATTGGTAATGTCTAGAAAGTTCTATCTAAGGAGATGTTTGGTCACCTAATTGCGCGTCAGTAAGGAGAAATTCTTATTGGAAAGCCCTTCTTTCCTGGGAACTGCCTGGTTGTCATTATTGTGATTCTGTAATA
Source organism: Panax japonicus (assembly GCA_020205505.1). Classification (NCBI taxonomy): domain Eukaryota; kingdom Viridiplantae; phylum Streptophyta; class Magnoliopsida; order Apiales; family Araliaceae; genus Panax; species Panax japonicus. The sequence goes on from JAINUV010000300.1 coordinate 13,827, forward strand.
TTATTTGTGAATAATTAATTATTTATTTGTACGATAAGAAAAATATTCATTTTATGTGGATATAGATGGAGAAAATTTTTAAAATGACAATTGTTGAAAATCGATATTTTATCTTTTATGATAAAATAATATTTTATTATATTATTATAATATAATAATGATGATATTTTTACAATGAATGGGGATATATGAGTATATGAGGAGGAAGAGTATTTTTGTTGTAAAAGTTGTTTAAAACATGTTAAACATGTCTGTGGGCCCATTTCTTGACTGAAATTTGATTATATCCCGTAAAATCACCCGTTTATGGATTTCGGTCAATTTCTGTTTGGAATTTAGAAAAATTTTCTTCTGTAAAGTTGTAGAGAATTGAATTTCCTATAAAATATTGTGAGATACAAATTTTCTGATAAAAGGGCTATTTATTATGAATTATTGAAGTTCCGGATTAATTAATTATTATTATTTGGAGTTTTAAATAAATTAATTGAGAAAAACATTTTTTTTTGATGGTTTTGGTTGTTGGAATGTACTGAAATCAGTTGTCAAGAGGTTGGCGTGAAAATTTTATAATAATAATAATAATATTTTATTAAATTTTCTACTTTGGTGTTCTAAGTATTTTCCTATAAATGGGGTGCTTAGGTTTTAATTGAAAATCACACTAGAAACTAAAGATTTCTCTCTCTTTCTCTCTCTATTATATCGAGCGTATTTTGTGAGTATTTTAGTACTTCGAGTATTGCTATACGGTGCAAGTTCTTTTAGCACTATATCCAGTATTACAGTCAGAAGTACTATTCTTTCTGAGGTAAGGGAGGTTATTTTCTTCTAAAATGATATTATTTCTTCAATATCATTATGCCAGAATGTTGGTTGGAATTTTTTATCAAATTTAGAACTTTTTCATGTCGGGGTAACTATTCATGAGTTACTATTCACGAGTTACTATTCATGAGTTACTATTTACGAGTTACTATTTATGAGTACTATTCACGAAAAGTGATGATGTTTTTTGTGAAATTTCTATCTTTTGGTGTCGGAGTTACTATTCACGTATACGGCACTATTCACCGAAAACAAAACTTCTTCTTTTTATCCAAAATATCTATTCTGGATACTATCTTTGATTGGATCTATGTTTTGATCATTCTTGAATTTTACCCCACTCTGGTTATTTATGAAGTATTTTTGAATGAGAATTGTTTAAAGTACGAATCCTTAATATTTGTTCTTTTGCTTCACTTGATTCGTTTTCTTTAAAATATTTTTCATCATCCTCAGTCCTAAATGATGATATAATGGAATATCTTTGGCCCGCAGTGCAAAGATGAACAGGTGTTTAGATGAACATGACCAACTGAAGAATATCTTTGGCCTGTAGTGCAAATATGACTTGTTGATGTATATCTTTGGCCCGTAGTGTAAAGATGAATTTATTAGTAGGATTATGAACATGAACTGTGATTTGGTATAACCATAATCTTTGATGTTTCAAGTGATGAAAATTATCTTTGTCCTGGATAAGGAAAGGAATTTAGAACAACAATTACGATTATGAGTTATACATGTGATTGTGGACAGGAATTTTTGATTGATGTTACAAGGATAAAATATTGTTAGTGGACTTTTAACATGGAGAAGATAATAGATTTTATGGTCTATTTGACTCTTATAATGGATTGCTCGTTCTGTTGCAACTATGGTTGAAAAGTTTTATCATCTACCAAATGTTCTAAATCTCTGATTTATTACTGTTGAAGGCTTTTGATAATTTATTTATCTTTAGTCATGATATTCTTACTGAGTTAGTTGTGCTCACCCTTTTGCTTCACAATTCCTTTCAGATAATAAAAGTGTAGCTAGGTTAAGCGGGGGAATAACAAGGGAATAGAACGGTTCTCTATAGATGTTTAGGGTGAGGGGAATTTAACTTGGAAGGGTGTTTTGCCACTATCATACAAGATGTCTAATGACATACAACCTCGTGTCATCATAAGACAGGGTTGTGCTCATTCACTTGCTGAATATATCTACCAACACTATCTATATGATCTTGGAGTCTATTTGAAATATAACTCTCAATTAGAGACAGTGGAGATAATGATATGTCAAGAAAAGACTCGCCATTGGGAAGAATATAATAGTAATCTTCTCGTTTTTCTTTGGGGTCTATTGGGTCAACCAAGGATAATTCTGTGGCCATATGATATCTATAATAACCTAGACGCATGGCCTCCCATGTACGAAGGTTTCCTTGAGCACTTCCCAAAGATTTTAATTTCTAAAACAGTTTTCGACTATACCTTTATGTAAGGTGTCATTATGAGGTGTTGTCCACGGTTGGAACATGAGTCACAATTGATATATATTTGTATCCAAACTTACAGCATATATGTTGTTGTATTTTGCACGACAATTGTTGTAATAAAGTTGTAGTTGTTTTCTGTACCATGTATTTGGCGACTCAGAATGGGTTGGATGGAATGGACCTATTTTGGGGACGTTACACGAGTAAATCATTCGCTAGTATATCCTACCTAAGATTATTTGTGTTTAATTGGTCGGTCAGAATAGTTTTTGACTATACCTTTATGTAAGGTGTCATTGTGACGTGCTACAGTTGGTATATATTTGTATCCAAACTCACAGCATATGTGTTGTTGTATTTTGCACGACAATTGTTTTAATAAAGTTGTAGTTGTTTTCCGTACCATGTATTTGGCGACTCAGAATGGGTTGGATGGAATGGACCTATTTTGGGGACGTTACACGAGTAAATCCTTCGCTAGTATATCCTACCTAAGATTATTTGTGTTTAATTGGTCGGTCAGAATATAGGGATAATATGTGGAATGTCAATTTCTTTAATTAACCCTTATTTTATGGCAGTATTTGAGAATGACAACTAAAAATGTTAACAATGGAGTGACTGAGACTATGGAGACACTTTTAATCACCAACCAGGATAATGTGATGTCGGGCGAAAAAGAAATTAGAGATATCCATGTGGTGAGTGAAAAATTAATAGTTGCACCCGAGTTAGTCGCAGAGGTAGCAGCTGAGAGTGAGGACGAAGAGGAACCTGAGGAGGATTTATTATGAGAACTTTATGATCAAAATGTAGAATTACAAAATTGTATTCATAAGTTAGTTAGAAGAGCAGGCTGAAGAACGGCAGGCGGTCGTGGAGCAAAAGGATGCAACAATTCAAGCTTGTGTTACTCGATATGTGATGCTTGAACAGAAGCACTCTTTGGCAGAGTATAAGATGATAAAGCTGGAATTTGAGAATTTAAATGTCAATGATCAGCTGAAAGAAGAAATAACTGAACGAGTGAGAATGAAGGATGCATGGGTAAAATTAGCACGACACGTTGATATTGTGGAAAGAAAAGTCTGATCCAAGAAGGCTAAAATAGATAATACGTATTTTTATTTTTGGACAGTAATTGGGAGAACCCAACATCGAGTTTTGAATTACCCTGTACATTGCGGTCAACCCCAATTCGATATGGATCGAAGATTAATAATTCAGATCACGAAACAAGAGTACGACGAAGCAGTTGAGGGTGGAATATGTCCTATAGCGAAGTCAATTCTAGCGATAACGATAATACCAAAGGTTGTCCCAGCTGACAAGTCAAAATCGGTGGTTCAAGTGAAAGTGATTTTCGTAACCTCCTAAAAAGTGAGGAACCGAACGAAGTTATCACGGGTAAGTTAATCATAAACTCTTGCGAAGTCTATACCTTATTTGTGAAACCCCCGATTTTATGAATAAAGAATTAATTTTCTCGAAATAATTTTTTAATATTATGGTGTGAATTTGAGATAATATTATAGTTGTTGGTAGTATTTATAAATTTTGCAAAGTATGCAACTTGTTATATTATATTCGATTGGTCAGGGAATATTCTTTGTGTCGGAAAATATTCGTACGACGGTACAATTATTGGTGGACCCCACAACGGAATTATTGTCGGATTGAGAAAACGACAAAAATATTTTATTGAAAATAACGGCGGAAGTTTTACCGTTTATACTGTTGAACTACTGGGTAGTAAAAGTACAGTAATACGCGTTGTTGCATAGTAGTACACGGTATTGATTATTGATATTTATGTGAGAAGTCGCTCAGTTTGATTCGATTATTGTCGATTAATAATATGAATTATTATAGCGATGATGACGTTTTGTTTTATTCGTATTATTAACGTAATAAAACAGAAACATCTTTTTATATAAAACAGAATACTTTATTAAAGTTATTCTATAAATAGAATATATTATATTTTATTATGCATAGTGTTGCATAGTGTTTTGCATAGTGTTGTATAGTGTTTTGCATAGTGTTTGCATAGTAAAAATCTTTTTATATAAATAGAATATATTATATTTTATTTAAAAGATTTTTCTTTAAATATGGACCGTCAGATTAAAGTAAATCAATCTGGACCGTTCATGGATTAGTTACTATGCATTCCACTTTCCTATAAATAGAAGCTCATTCCTTCATTATTTTCTTACGAATTCACTGAACTCTAGAGAGAGAAATTATAGAGAGATGGAAGAAAAGCTTTTGCTACTTAACTTTTCTTCTCCTATATCCAGTTTCTGTTACGGTAAGGGGTGCTATTCTTTCTTCTTGAAGAGAACTTATGTTATTTCATTCTTTGTTATTCTGTTGGAATAACCTGTAAAAGTGGCATACCCTATACATGACCTGTATATGCGGTATACCCTATACTTGGTGAAATCCTTATGTTATTCCATTCATTTGTCTGTGCTATACGTGATGAGTGAGTTTTATACACATGAATTGGATACATTCAAGCTTAATTTATTGTTGTTCTCAAGTCTTTTAGGATGTTTTTATGTGTTTATGTCTATTCATGCATGTTTTATATTGTTTTGTAGGAATTGGGACAAAAGTTACATGGATCGATGTTTGGGGTGGCTAGATTCGCGTTTTCGGCTTGCCATTTACACAGCAGTCACTTCAGAGCCAATTTGACTATAGCTCCGGATATTATTTCGCGAAACTTCAAGAATGAAAGTTGTAGATCTACTTTTCCTCTTTCCAGAACATCTTGAATCATCTAAATCGGAGTTCGGACGAAGAAGTTATGACCATTTTTCCAAAGGACGTCGGAGCAGAAAATGTCAGAAAAAGGGCAAGCGCCTAGGCGCTCCAGACAAGCTAATATCAAGCGCCTAGGCGCTCCAAGTCAGTAACCAAGGCTAGACCAAGCGCCTAGGCGGTCCAGACAGTACAAACCAAGCGCCTAGGCGCTAGGAAGCAGAGTTTGGACGCGTTTTGGGCGAATTTTGACACCTTTTTGACTCCAAATTGGATTGGGTTTGTTCCTAAGCTAAAAATTAGACTTGTAACCTATAAATACATGATGTAAGGCATAAAATAAAGGGGAGATTACATAGCTTAGCTTGGGGATTACATAGATTAGACTAGATTAAACACTCCTTTAGATTAGAACATAACTCTAGTTCTAATTAGATTTGGAGATTGAAGCAACTTGGAGACCATTGAAGATTCAAAGTAGGAGCAAGGAGGGAGCGTCAAGTCTACTGACAATAGATTATTTCTTCTCATCTTCTTCTATCTTTATCTTTTAATGATTATTCAATTGTGGATTCTTAGTTTAAATTCAATAATCATGAACTAATTCTTTGTTTGAGATTACAATGGATCTTATTGTGTAGTTTATTTTAATATGCTTCGTTATCAATTATTATGTTCTATTGAGAGGATTGTCTATTATGATTTGGAATTAATTGTTTAATTGATTGGCCATCAATTACCGTGATAATCTATATGAACTCGAGAGATGAAGTATAGATTTAGATCTAATCATGATAGCATGTGTTCAGGATTTTGTTAGTAGCTTAAACTTGATGAGTGTTAAGGTAGAGATATGCTTGACGCCGCATGTAATCTTATAGAGAACTTGTTCTTCAACTTTCTTCAATTGTAATTCACATAGAGATATAGTGGGTTAGTTGGTTAAGGTGTTTAACGGATTTCTATCTTAATTGTGGATTGACGTTAATACGGTATTAGTGCATCGAGAGGTGGTTAATACTACTTTCGTGTTCTTGATTAACAATTTGGGATAGAGAATAATTGATGAGAAGTGTATTAACCTAAATGAAGCAATAAGTGAAGTTGTGATCTTAAATCTCCATAATCTGATTTTTAATTAGTGGTAATTAGAATTAGTTTAGTTAAATATTTTAATTTATAACATTAACTTCATTTGTTTAAATAAGATTGAGTTGGTTACGGGTTAGTACTTGGTGATTTTTATTAAATAATTCTCTGTGGGAACGATACTCAACTTATCACTTTATTACTTGTTGACCACGTATACTTGCGTGTTGTGCGTATATAGATTTTACCCAACAATACGCCGGACCTGGTTCCATTTACTATTCTGTCTTTACATTTCTGTCGGAATATCCTGTCTGTGCTATACACCGGACCTGGTTCCATCATTTACTATTCCGCATTTATTATTCTGTTGGAACATCCTGTCGGTGTGAATTTCACCTGACCTGGTTCCGTTATTATTATTCTGCTGGAATAACCTGTTTGTGCGGTCTCTATCGCATGCATGGTGATATCTTTTGTTATTGTATTCGGTATTACTCAGTTGATTAAAATTCTGACTTCTATACTCCATGAAATTAGTGGAATATCCTTGATATTTGCGCTTCATCCAGTATCCTTTCATGGAAATATTCTTCTGATCATTCTTGAATTTTACTCTACAAAACAGTATCATGTTGACAATTTGGACGTTAATAATTTCTGAATAAAATAATTCTTGAACTTGTTTTATTGAATTCTTATATCATTGTCATCATCCTCATGTTTATGTTATGTTGAAAGTCATCTGTGGTCTGTAGTGCATAGATGGACTTGGTATGATTATGACCAGGGATTATTCGGTATAATCATGACCATAATATTACAAATGATGTGGAAAAAGTCCTCATTGGCCCGTAGTGCATTGATGGACAATTTTTGGTATGATTATGGCTATGGATTCTCTTTGGCCGTAGTACAAAGATGAATTGTTTTATGGCATGATCAGGACCGTTGATGAAAACACGATTATCTTTGGCCCGTAGTGCATGGATAATTCGTGGTCGTGATACTAAAGAATATCCTTGGACTGTAGTGCAGGGATGATTTAATGATGTGGATTATTTATTGAGCTGAGTCTCAGCGATAAAAGTGATGAAAAACTTTTTAAATCATAAAATATAGTAGATTCAATTCTCTACTTTACTCTTTTAATGGATTGTTTGTTCCGCTGCAGTTAAACTTGATGTCTATTGTATTTTATCAGTTTAACATTGTTGGAGGCTAATGATAATTTATTCTGCATTATCTTAGTCATAATATTTCTTACTGGACTAGTTGAGCTCACCCTTTCTTTCACTGTTCTCTTCAGGAAATGAGAACATAGCAGGGACTAGTCGGGGAACGGAGTGACGGTCCAGAGGATAGCATTAGTAGTCCTCACTATTCTGTGAAATAGTGTATTAATAATTGTAATGAGGGCTCTTTTTGAGTTTGTATAATCTCTAGTAGACAATATTTGTATTCAAACTCACAGTTATGTTTTATCGTATTGTACACGACAGTCGTATTAGTAAGTTGTATTTGAATTATGTACCATGTATCTGACGACCCAAGATGGGTGATGTATACCTAATTTTGGGGGCGTCACAGTTGGTATCAGAGCTTAGGGATATGATCCCTGGCTAAGATGTGAGATAAGAACTAGGAGGGGAGAGACGAGGAATTCCTTCGCTAGTATGACCTACCTAAGTTTATTTGGTATTTAATTGGTCGGTCAAAGTATAGGGATAATATGTGATATGTTAATAAACCCTTGTTTTGTGGCAGTGTTTGAAAATGGCATCCGAGAATGTTGAGATTATCAATGGAGCACAGGAGACCGTTGAGTCTCCACAGATCAATAATCAGGACAATGTGCAACAGGATGGCTATAATCCTCCTGTAAACAACAACACTGATCAATTGACGAATGACGGTACGTTTAGGAGCTTTTTAGAATTCATGCAACATCAGGCGAATGCGACTCCTGTTCATAATGCAGGTAAAGACAATGGCAACCCACGGTTGGTCACCGCTAAGCAGTTCAAGGAGCTGGGACCACCGGAGTTTTTGGGAAAGCCAGAACCACTTAAGACGGAGACGTGGTTAAAGCAGATCACCAAGATATTTGATGTCTTGGGATGCTCCGAGGAGCAAAAGGTTCCTTTTGCCACCTTTATGTTGCGTGAAGAAGCAGATCATTGGTGGGAATCTGTAAAACGTACCCAGACTGACACACTCAAGATGTCTTGGGAGAAGTTCCAAGAGCTGTTCAACGACAAGTACTTTCCTGAAAGTATTCGTCACATGAAGGAGGTAGAGTTTATCAAGCTGGAGCAAAATAATATGACCGTGTTGCAGTACGAGGCTAAGTTTGTGGAGTTGTCCCGGTTTGCATCCCATTTGGTCGATAATGAGGAGCGAATGGCGCGAATGTTTCTACGAGGTTTGAATCCCGATATACGTCAATACCTCATTTCTCATAAACTTTGTTTATATTCAGATATTGTGAATAGGGCTCAGTTAGTGGAGCGCGATAATGAGTTATCACAACCCAAAGGTAATGACCAGCAACACGATAATAATCATACCGGTGGCAACGGCCATCGGAACAATGATAACCATCGCGGGGGAAATTATCATACCAAGAATGGTAACCACTTCGGTGGTAATCATGGCCAAAATAATAAGAATGGACATTTCAAGAAGAGAAGGTTCAACAATGACGTAAAGACGTCGGTACCAGCACCTGTTTTAAAAGAAGAAGAACGACCACCGGTCGTATGTGTCAAATGCGGACAGGAGGGACACATCCGTCCAAACTGTACGCAGCAGTCCAAAGCATGCTTTAATTGCGGAAGAGAAGGTCACCTAGCTCATACCACAGATTTAAATAAAAATACGTTAGATTTTAATGATATTTTCTGTTGTTAATAAATTTCCTGACGTATTCCCCGAAGAACTTTCTAGCCTACCACCAGAACGTGAAATTAAATTTTTTATCGACCTTGAACCCGGTACAAAACTGTGACGCCCCCAAGATAAGTATTCATCACCTATTCTGAGTCGCCAAATTCATGGTACTGAATACAAATATAAACTTAAATATACAACAAGAGATGTGAGTTTTAATACAAATATTATCTTTTAGACAGTATTCAAACTCAAAATAAGTCTTCAATACATTTATTACCACACTATTTCACATAATAGTGAGAACTACTAATGCAAATATCTGGACCGTCACTCCGTTCCCCGACTAGTTCCAGCTATATTCTCATTTCCTGAAGAGAACAATGAAAGCAAAGGGTGAGCTCAACTAACCCAGTAAGAAATATTATGACTAAGATAATGCAGAATAAATTATCATTAGCCTTCAACAGTGTTAAACTGGTAAAATACAATAACCATCAAGTTTAACTGCAGCGGAACAAGCAATCCATTAGAAGAGTCAAGTAGATTATAAAACCTACTATCTTATATGATTTAAAAGATTTTTCATCACTTTTATCGCTGAGACTCAGCTTAATAAATAATCCACATCATCGAATCATCCCTACACTACGGCCAATGATATTTATTAGTATCACGACCACAAATTAACCATGCACTACGGGCCATGGATATTCGTGTTTTCATCAATGGTCATGATTATGCCAACAACTGTCCATCAATACACTACGGACCAGTGAGGACTTTTATCACATCATTTGTAACATTACGGTCATGATTATACCGAATAATCTCTGGTCATAATCATACCAAGTCCATCTATGGACTACGTCCACAGATGACTTTCAACATAATACAAGCATGATGATGATGACAATGATATAAGAATTCAAAAAGAAAACAAAGGATAAATTTTTAAAGATTTACAATTTAATTTATCCATAATTCTATAATGTCCAAATTGTCAACATGATACTACTTTGTGGAGTAAAATTCAAAAATAATATTGTATCAAAAATGATTTGGACCGAAATGAAATCAATTTTTGTCATAAATAGTACCCCGGGTAAATACTAACCGAGTGAATAGTACCCCGTGAATAGTAACTTCGGGAATAGTAACCCCGTGAAAAGTACCCCGACATGAAAAAGTAAACTTATCAAGAATGCTCAGAATAATATTTTCATGAAAAGATACTGGATGAAGCGCAAATATCAAGGATATTCTACTAATTTTATGGAGTATAGAAGCCAAAATTTTAACAAAATGAGTATATAATTCGAAATCTGAAACGAAATAATATTACTTACATACTACAGAGTATGGAAGAAAATATTATTTCAAGTGAATATTGAACAAAAATAACATCTCTTACCTTGAAAAGAAGAGTATTCCGACTGGTAGGACGGAGATATTCTTGAAGAAAACTTTCACTGTTTTCTACGCTCAAAGCTTTCTTAAACTCTAAAGAAATACGCTCAAGATTATAGAAGAAGAATTCTCTGATTCTGATGTGATTTTTAAATCTAACTAAACATCCTATTTATATGTGAATGGAAAGGATACTATTCAAAAATTTTAATCACGGGTGAACAATACTTTCTCTTCTTTTTTTTCTCACAGGCGAAACATGAACTGGAAGGTCACAGATTAATTGGCAGACCTCATATTTCAAGATTCTTTGCAATATATATATATATATATATATATATATATATATATATATATATATAATCCCACTCACATGTTATATGCTCCCTCCGTCCCATAATTATAGGCTGATTTTCTATTTTGAAATGTCCCAATATATAGGCTACTTACTATTTATAAAATTTAGTTGGTTCATTGTTTTACTTTTATGCCTTTATAATAAATATTCAACCATTACTCTTTTTCTAATGAAACAACATTCAATGTCATTATTTTTAGCACCACATTTAATGTTGTTGTATTCTCTTTGGTTAAAGTTTGATTGTTATGGACTTTAATGGTCAGTACACGTCAATCAATGAAGTTGAGAGTTCCAGTATGATAAGTAAGGAATAATTAACTTATTCATTAATTTCATATTAAGGGGTATATGTGAAAAATTTATGTTAAAAATTGCCACGTAAACTGATTTTCTTAAACTATTTGCCAAAAGAAATCAGCCTATAACTATGGGACGGAGGGAGTATATATTATATTCATATATACATCAATTATGTAATCATCCACCCATATTACACAACTTCCCTCCCGACAATGCAAATTCTCCCCTCCCCGACACAAGACATATTATGATTTGATGTTTTAATATATATGCTAATGATTATTTGTAAGGTCCTTAAGTGAATATATGTACAAGGACTTAGTGATAGATCAAAATTATTAGGTTGATCTAAGCTTTCAACGTGTACCATTCTGATAAAGAATGTATAGATAGAAAGATCAAAATTGTTAGGTTGATCTAAAGATATAATAGATTAGTCTTGAAGAAATCGTAGTGCATCAATCTGATCAACATTGCAGGAGTCAAGGCAGAAAACGTAGAGCCTGAAGATCGTAGTGTGACTGCCTTGAAAGGGACTCTTTGGAAATCGTAGAGTGGTCCCAACGTTTGCTGAGCCAACTCCACGATCGCAGTATGCTGAAGGAAACATAAAGTTTACAAGTCAACGATCGTAGCGTGCTCTCGGGAACGTAGAGTCAACAACACGAGCAAGTGAAGATCGTTGTGTGCAAGGGTTTAAGGGAAATCGTAGTGCTCTCAACTGATAGCATCGTAGTGTGCAAAGATGTTAAAGATGCTACGATCTGAATCATAGAACACCACGATCTAAATCGTAGAGCATCATCTGTCTCATATCAGAAAACATCGAGCCTCATGTTCTGTGTTTTCAACAAGTGAGGAATAGATCCCAGATGCTGCAGTGCTCATCAATCCCAGAATATATAAAATATCCTTAGTATGCAACAAACAAGCGTATTGAAGAAGCTAATGATAGTACCATGAGTAAGAGGGATAAAACACCTTTTCAGGTGGTATGTGAGAAAGCAGCCTGCAGTGTCAGTGGGCCAGAATGCAGAATTCAGAAGATGTGCAGAAATGTCTCCATCACAGTATAGAAAGTTCAGATGCATTTAATGCCACAACGGATGGATCAAACGGATAGTTTTCAACATCATATATATACAGATCAGACAGATGAGAGAGAAAAAAGCAAGAATTAAACAAACAACGTGAACATCTCTCTCAAGCTTAACTCTATGATCTGAGATATGCAAAGCTTGCTCAGCTACTTAGTTCTTTAGAACAAGTGCTTACACAGTGACTGAGTAGCAACCATCAAGAACTCAACAACTATTAATCAACTGAAGAAGAGTACCAAGTCTGCTGGACTTGAAGAGTTCGTAGTGAACTGTAAGAAAGCTAAGTCTGATAGACTTGAAGAGTTCAAGAGTGAATTAGAGAAGTTCCTAAACTGCTGGTCTAGAAGGAATCTGTGTGATTCAGAAGATTGTAAAAGACATCCTTAGTGGATATTCCTACTCGTTGAGTAGAAGAGTGGACTAGGAGCTTTGAGTGCTCTGAACCACTTAAAAACAACTATGTCGTTTACATTCATGCTATAATCTGCTATATCTGCCTTACTACTCGCCTCATAACTCCATTGCTTGGTAAAGAAGATTAAAACAAATACTAATTCCGCTAAGTTTTAATCATTATCTAAGAACTAGTTTAAAAGAGAAAAGATTTTTAAATATCTATTCAACCCCCCTTCTAGATAACTTGTGCCTACTAGGAGCTAGCATGTACATTCTGATAAAGAATTTATAGATAGAAAGATCAAAACTGTAGGTTGATCTAAAGATGTAATAGATTAGTCTTGAAGAAATCGTAGTGCATCAATCTGATCAACATTACAGGAGTCAAGGAAGAAAACGTAGAGCCTAAAGATCGTAGTGTGCCTGCCTTGAAAAGGACTTTTCAGAAATTGTAGAGTGGTCCCAAGCCTGAAGAAGTTTTGGAAGCACTGCTGATTATGCACGAAGGAACTGACGAAGTCAGAGAGAACAAGCGTCTTTTCTGAGCACGCAGTATGAAATGTTCGCTCATGTGTAGGGAGAAAAACGTGACTGCAACCTACGAAAGATTCAACATTCTGCTCAACTCTCTACGAGCGTATGGGAAGATCTATCCTAACAAGGATCTAACCATAAAGTTCATGAGAACTCTACCGAGCAGGTGGGATGCAAAGACCACAAAC
>JAINUV010000134.1:0-23723 GCA_020205505.1 Panax japonicus
TCACACCGACAGGATGTTCTAACAGAATAATAAAGACGGAACCAGATCCGGTGTAAAACACACAGATAAGATATTCCAACAGAATAATAATAAAGACGGAACCAGATCCGGTGTAAAACACACAGATAGGATATTCCAACAGAATAATAAGGAATGGAACCAGGTCCGGTGTAAAACACACAGACAGGATATTCCAACAGAATAATAGAAGATTGTCACCAAATATAGGGTAAACCGCGTATACAGGTTATTCCGATAGAATAATAAGAAATGGAATAACATAAGGATTTCACCAAGTATAGGGTACACCGCGTCTACAGGTCATGTATAGGGTATGCCACTTTTACAGGTTATTCCAACAGAATAACAAGAATGAAATACATAAGTTCTCTTCCAGAAGAAAGAATAACACCCCTTACTTTATTTAGGAGATTGAATACTGCAGTAGTGTAGTAACCGAATACTCTTCTTCTTTCTCTCTTATTCTCTCTATACTTTCTCTCTCTATAGCTTGAGCGAATTCGTGAAAAATAATGAAGCCCTAGGCCTCTATTTATAGAAGATTTATTACTATTTACGAAAGTATTTACTATTTACGAAGGTAATTACTATTGACGAAGGTAATTACTATTTACGAAGGTAGTTACTATTTATGAAGGTAATTACTATTTACGAAGGTAATTACTATTTACAAAGGTAATACTATTACGAAGGTAATTACTATTTTCAATAATACTATTACGAAGGTAATTACTATTTATGAAAGAGACTCTTAGATGATGACATATGGCTCCCCCATAAATAATTAAACTTACCACAAACGTCTAATAATAGACTCTTTATATACATCAAGGATTGAATAAAATTACCAGAAATTATTTTATTTTTAATCAACACATATTTAATCTTTCAACAATTATTAATCATTTATAACTTGTCGTCTCAATTATTGTTTAGATAATATAACATATTATACAGATGATACTGTGACAATAATTGAATCAATAATATAAGAGATATGATGCTAGCAATTACTGTAGCAATAATTAGTATAGCTGAGTGACTTCTCACTGTAAGCATCAATAATAAATACCGTGTGCTACTATGCAACAACGCGTATTACTGTACTTTTACTACCGAGTAGTTCAACAGTTTTAACGGTAACACCTCCACCGTTATTTCATAGAAAGATAATTTTGTCGTTTTCTAACTACAATAATACGTCCGTTGTGGGGTCCACCAATGATTGTGCCGTCGTACGAATATTCCCCGACAAAAAGAATATTCACCGACCAAACGAATATTTTATAACAACTTGCGTACTTTGCAAAATTTATAAATATTACCCACAACTATATATTTTATCAAATTTATTCCATAATATTCAAAAATAATAATTATGAAAATTCATCTTTATTTATAAAAACTGGGGTCTTACAACCTCCCCTTCTTATGAAATTTCGCCCTCGAAATTAGGGTACGTACCTGGTATGTCGAAGAGGTAAGGATACCTTGATTTCATTTCAGATTCTAACTCCCAAGTCATTTCCTCAACATCATGGTTTCTCCACAAAACTTTGACTTGAGGTATAACCTTGGAGCGTAGAATATGTTCCTTCTTATCCAAGATTTGAACAGGAATCTTTTCATACGTCAAATCTTCCGCTATTTCGTCCGGTTCTAACTCAATAATGTGGTTTGGGTCTTTCACATATTTACGTAACATGGATATGTGAAAAACGTTATGAACACGAGACATACTTGGCGGTAGAGTGAGTCTATAGGCCACAGTTCCTATTCGATCGAGGATTAAAAATGGACCAATAAATCGAGGATTGAGTTTTCCTCTCTTTCCAAATCTTGTAACTCCTTTCCATGGAGTAACACGTAACAACACATGATCTCCTATATTGAATTCCACGTCCTTTCGATGAAGATCAACATAACTCTTTTGTCGACTTTGTGAGGTTTTTATACGTTGTCGGATCGTTTGAATCTTTTCCGTAGTCATACATACCAACTCCAGTCCCAACAACGTTGCTTCACCCACCTCATCCCAGCATACTGGAGAACGACACTTTCTTCCATACAACGCTTCGAATGGAGCCACGCCAATACTTGCTTGATAACTGTTGTTGTAGGAAAACTCCACCAATGGTAAGAACTTGTCCCAACTTCCCTTGAAATCAAGGACACAGAGTCTTAATAGATCTTCAAGAGTTTGAATAGTTCTCTCCGACTGTCCATCCGTCTGAGGATGATATGCTGAGCTAAATCGTAAGTCTGTGCCCATAGCTTTTTGCAAATTAACCCAAAATCGTGAAGTAAATCTTGGGTCTCGATCAGAAACTATGGATACCGGCATACCATGCAGTCTTACAATCTGTTTATATACATACGAGCAAGACGTTCAAGTGTATAAGTTTCTCGTATCGGTAAGAAATGAGCAGACTTGGTCAATTTATCAACAATGACCCAAATCGCATCTATGCCTTGAGAAACCTTAGGAAGACCGGTAACGAAATCCATGGTAATGTGCTCCCACTTCCATTCTCGAATTTCAAGTGGTTGCAATGGACCTTTTGGTACTTGATGCTCCGCTTTAACTCGTTGACAAGTTAGACACCTTGAGATAAACAACGCTATCTCTCTCTTCGTATTGCTCCACCAAAATGTATGACAAATATCATGATACATTTTGGTACTCCCAGGATGGATTGCAAACGGTGTATTATGCGCCTCCATCATGATTTTATACTTTAAATCAGGGTCATTAGGAACACAAAGTCTGGAGTTGACTCGAAGTATTCCTTCTTCATCGATTCTTGCTTCCGACATAGCACCTTCTTGCACTTTCTTCCTCA
Source organism: Panax japonicus (assembly GCA_020205505.1). NCBI lineage: Eukaryota > Viridiplantae > Streptophyta > Magnoliopsida > Apiales > Araliaceae > Panax > Panax japonicus. The sequence continues at coordinate 2,865 of JAINUV010000134.1, forward strand.
TACGCATCAGCTCCAGGTCTGTAGCTTGAGCAGCTTTAACTTTATCGATTAAAGTCGGTTCTACTCGTATATTTGCCATGGTCACATGCGTCCCTGGAGTCTTTAACTCTATCTCCATCCTTTGCAAGTCACACAAAATGGGCCCTTGCGTTGACAATAGCGCACTCGTACTTGCATGTGATCTTCTACTCAATGCGTCAGCTACCACGTTTGCTTTTCCAGGATGGTATTGGATGGTATGATCATAATCTTTCAACAGTTCAAGCCAACGTCGTTGTCGCATGTTGAGTTCCTTTTGAGTGAAGAAATATTTGAGGCTTTTATGATCCGTAAAGATCTCCACTTTCTCCCCATACAAGTAATGCCTCCAAATTTTAAGTGCAAAAACAATAGCTGCCAACTCTAGATCATGAGTAGGATAATTCTTCTCATATTCTTTGAGTTGTCGCGAGGCATAGGCTATGACTTTTCCATGTTGCATGAGAACACATCCCAGACCTTTGCCCGAAGCATCACTGTAGATGACAAAACCCTCCGAGCCAGATGGTATTGTCAGAACAGGTGCTGAAATGAGTGTCCTCTTGAGTTCTTGAAAACTCTTCTCACATTCTTTGCTCCAATCGAACTTTGTATCTTTCCGAGTCAGCTGAGTCAATGGAGTAGCGATTCGAGAAAATCCTTCCACGAATCTCCGATAATAACCAGCTAAACCGAGAAAGCTACGTACTTCGGTCACTGATTTAGGTTGCTCCCAGCTTTGAATAGCTTCAATCTTTGCTGGGTCAACAGATATTCCATGACTTGATACCACGTGCCCAAGGAATGCTACTTCTTCAAGCCAGAACTCGCATTTCTTCAACTTGGCATAAAGCTTATATTCACGAAGCTTTTGGAGTGTCAGCCTCAAGTGTTGCTCATGATCTTCACGGCTTTTGGAATAAATAAGGATGTCATCAATAAAGACGACCACAAAGTGATCCAAATATTCCTTGAATACTCGGTTCATCATATCCATGAAGGCAGCAGGAGCATTAGTCAATCCAAAGAACATGACTAGGAATTCACAATTCTTATACCGAGTTCTGAAAGCCGTCTTTGGAATGTCATCGGTTCTAATCTTCAATTGGTGATACCCGGAACGAAGATCAATCTTTGAAAAGAATTTGGCTCCTTGCAACTGGTCAAACAAGTCATCAATACGTGGTAATGGATACCTATTTTTGATGGTGACATGATTCAACTCTCGATAATCAATACAAAGTCGCATACTCCCATCTTTCTTCTTCATGAATAGAACAGGAGCACCCCAAGGAGAAGTACTAGGACGAATAAAGCCAATGTCTAACAATTCTTGCAGTTGGATTTTTTACTCCTGAAGTTCAATAGGAGCCATTCGATATGGGGCTTTAGAAATGGGTTTTGTACCGGGTTCAAGGTCGATACAAAATTCAATCTCACGCTCTGGGGGTAGACCAGGAAGTTCTTTGGGGAATACGTCAGGAAATTCATTAACAATAGAAATATCGTTCAAAACTGACGTATTTTTGTTTAAATCTGTGACATGAGCTAAGAAAGCTTGACATCCGTTTTTCAATAAACGAATAGCTTTATGGCTTGAGATGACCGTGATTGATTTTAATGGTTTGGTCACTTGAATTCGCATAATAGGTTGATTAGGAATATGAAAGCTAACAACCTTATGGAAACAATCAATTTTTGCATGATGAGTAGTTAACCAATCAATCCCTAGAATCACGTCAAATGCAAGTATTTTCAATGAAATAAGATCTACAGGTAATGTGAGGGTACCGATTTGAACCAAACAAGACTTATAAATAGTGGATGTAATGAAAGTTTCTCCCAACGGAGTTTCCACAGATAAGTCAAAGTCTAATTTCTCCGGAGTCAAATTTAATCGATGAGCGCAAGTAGGAGAAATAAAAGAATGGGTAGAACCGGTATCAAATAAAGTATAGACTTCTTTAGAGTTTATGATAAGCTTACCAGTGATGACCTCATTCGGGTTCCTTGCTTTTTGGGAGGTCACAACAAACGCTCTCCCTTGCACTACCGGCTTTGACCTTTCTGGGACGGCCTTTGGTGCCTCCATCCTAGCTGAATTTGTCTTTGGTAAACGACAAAATCGGGCTAAGTGACCTTCTCTTCCACAATTATAACATGCTTTGGACGGCATCGCGCAATTTGGACTGATGTGTCCCTCCCCTCCGCATTTGAAGCATATGATAGGTGGTCTTTCTCCTTCCTTAACAACGGGTGCTGGTGCTGACGTCTTTCCATCATTGTTGAATCTCCTCTTCTTGAAATGTCCATTCTTATTGTTTTGGCCCTGATTACCACCGAAGTGGTAACCATTTCTGGCCTGCTGATTCCCTCCACGCTTGTTGTCACCGCTTCGATGACCACTCTCGCTGGTATTATAATTTTGCCGGCTGCTCTTTTTTAGTTGAGTTAACTCGTTATCGCGCTCCACTAACTGAGCCCTATTTACAACATCTGAATACAAACACAGTTTATGAGAAATAAGATGTTGACGTATCTCCGGCTTCAAACCTCTTAAAAACATTCGCGCCATTCTCTCTTCATTATCCACCAAGTGGGACGCAAACCGTGATAACTCTGCAAATTTTGCCTCGTATTGTGACACGGTCATATTATTTTGTTCCAACTTAATAAACTCCACCTCCTTCATGTGGCGAATACTTTCGGGAAAGTATTTGTCGTTGAACAGCTCCTGAAACTTCTCCCAAGATATCTTCAGTACAGCAGGTTGAGTACGTTTTACCGATTCCCACCAATAATATGCTTCTCCGCGCAACATAAAGGCCGCAAAGGGAACCTTTTGCTCCTCGGAGCATCCCAAGACATCAAATATCTTGGTCATCTGCTTTATCCATGTTTCCGCCATAAGTGGTTTTGGCTCTCCCTTAAACTCCGGTGGTCCCGGCTCCTTGAACTGTTTAGCGGTGACCGCCCGAGAGTTTCCCATGTTTCCATCTACGTTTTGAACAGGAGTTGCTCTCGCCTGCTGTTGCATGAATTGCATAAAACCTCTGAACATTTGATCATTCGTCATTTGGTCAGTGTTGTTGTTTGCATGAGGATTTTCGCCTTCCTGATGCACATTATCCTGATTATTGATATGTGGTGAATCAACGATCGCCTGTGCTCCATTGCCATTCTCAACATTCTCAGATGTCATTTTCAGATACTGCCACAAAATAAAAGGTTAATTGACATGTAACATATTATCCCTATATTCTGACCGACCAATAAAATAGCACATAAACTTAGGTAGGTCATACTAGCGAAGGAATTCCCCGTCTCTCCCCTCCTAGTACTATTCTCACATCTTAGCCAGGGATCATATCCCTAAGCTTTGATACCAACTGTGACGCCCCCAAAATTAGGTATACATCACCCATCTTGAGTCGCCAGATACATGGTACAGAATTCAAATACAACTTACTAATACAACTGTCGTGTACAATACAACAAAACATAACTGTGAGTTTGAATACAATTATTGTCTACTAGAGATCATAAAAACTCAAAAGGAGTCCTCAATACAATTATTGTCACACTATTTAACAGAATAATGAGGACTACTAATACTATTCTCTGGTCCATCACTCCGTTCCCCGACTCGTCCCAGCTATATTCTCATTTCCTGAAGAGAACATTGAAAGAAAGGGTGAGCTCAACTAGCCCAGTAAGAATTATTATGACTAAGATAATGTAGAATAAATTATCATTAGCCTTCAACAGTGTTAAACTGATAAAATACAATAACCATCAAGTTTAACTGCAGCGGAACCAACAATCCATTAAAAGAGTCAAGTAGAAAATAAAAACTACTATCTTTTATGATTTAAAAGGTTTTTCATCATCGTTATAGCTGAGACTCAGCTTAATAAATATTCCACATCATCGAATCACCCCCGCACTACGGCCAAGGATATTCTTTAGTATCACGACCACAATTATTCATGCACTACGGCCAAGAATATTTGTGTATTCATTAGTGGTCATGATCATGCCAACAACTGTCCATCAATGCACTACGGGTCAATGAGAATTTTTAATTTTTACATCATTTGTAACATTACGGTCATGATTACACCGAAAAATCCCTGGTCATAATCATACCAAGTCCATCCATGCTCTACAGGCCACAGATGACTTTCAAAATATAAATAAGAGGATGATGACAATGATATAAGAATTCAATAAAACAAGTTCAAGAATTATTTTATCAAGGAATTATTAACGTCCAAATTGTCAACACGATACTGTTTTGTGGTGTAAAATTCAAGAATGATCAGAAGAATATTTTCATGAAAGGATACTGGATGAAGCGCAAATATCAAGGATATTCTACTAATTTCATGGAGCATAGAAGTTAAAGTTTTAACCAACTGAGTATAATAAAGAATGAAATAACAAAAGAAATCACCATGCATGCGATAGACCGCACAGGCAGGTTATTCCAACAGAATAATAAATAACGGAACCAGGTCAGGTGAAATTCACACCGACAGGATGTTCTAACAGAATAATAAAGACGGAACCAGATCCGGTGTAAAACACACAGATAGGATATTCCAACAGAATAATAATAAAGACGGAACCAGATCCGGTGTAAAACACACAGATAGATATTCCAACAGAATAATAAGGAATGGAACCAGGTCCGGTGTAAAACACACAGACAGGATATTCCAACAGAATAATAGAAGAATGTCACCAAATATAGGGTAAACCGCGTATACAGGTTATTCCGATAGAATAATAAGAAATGGAATAACATAAGGATTTCACCAAGTATAGGGTACACCGCGTATACAGGTCATGTATAGGGTATGCCACTTTTACAGGTTATTCTAACAGAATAACAAAGAATGGAATAACATAAGTTCTCTTCCAGAAGAAAGAATAACACCCCTTACTTTATTTAGGAGATTGAATACTGCAGTAGTGTAGTAACCGAATACTCTTCTTCTTTCTCTCTTATTCTCTCTATACTTTCTCTCTCTATAGCTTGAGCGAATTCGTGAAAAATAATGAAGCCCTAGGCCTCTATTTATAGAAGATTTATTACTATTTACGAAAGTATTTACTATTTACGAAGGTAATTACTATTGACGAAGGTAGTTACTATTTATGAAGGTAATTACTATTTACGAAGGTAATTACTATTTACAAAGGTAATTACTATTTACGAAGGTAATTACTATTTTCAAATATAATTACTATTTACGAAGGTAATTACTATTTATGAAAGAGACTCTTAGATGATGACATATGGCCCCCCCCCATAAATAATTAAACTTACCACAAACGTCTAATAATAGACTCTTTATATACATCAAGGATTGAATAAAAATTACCAGAAATTATTTTATTTTTTAATCAACACATATTTAATCTTTCAACAATTATTAATCATTTATAACTTGTCGTCTCAATTATTGTTTAGATAATATAACATATTATACAGATGATACTGTGACAATAATTGAATCAATAATATAAGAGATATGATGCAGCAATTACTGTAGCAATAATTGAGTATAGCTGAGTGACTTCTCACGTAAGCATCAATAATAAATACCGTGTGCTACTATGCAACAACGCGTATTACTGTACTTTTACTACCGAGTAGTTCAATAGTTTTAACGGTAACACCTCCGCCGTTATTTCATAGAAAGATAATTTTGTCGTTTTTTAACTACAATAATACTTCCGTTGTGGGGTCCACCAATGATTGTGCCGTCGTACGAATATTCCCCGACAAAAAGAATATTTCCCGACCAAACGAATATTTTATAACAACTTGCGTACTTTGCAAAATTTATAAATATTACCCACAACTATATATTTTATCAAATTTATTCCATAATATTCAAAAATAATAATTATGAAAATTCATCTTTATTTATAAAAACTGGGGTCTTACAGTCATACTCGACACTGATGGCTCTACAGGCAATGACCTCCATACCCAATTTCAAAATAAAGTTCTCCACACCAAACGGTGTCGGTGAAGTCGCTGGGGATCTTGACTTAGCAATGAGATGTTATCGGAATGCTTTAGTCTCTTCGGAAGTATGGGATAACAAGAAAAGGGATCAAACTAAGGAGGTTCTTGATTGGAGTGCTGAAGCCAGGAACTTACTGGCTTCGAGTAATGAATGGTACAAAAGTTAAAGACACTTAACATGTTAGGAGGCTTAGGGAAAATTATCAAGTTATTTTCTTCTATGACTATAAATTTTTTAAGTTATTAATGGGAATGAGTATTCAATTTTGCCAAAAGATAGTTTTTGTCCATAGTTGATGGAATAAAGTCGGATGACGTTATAAGTTCAGATTGAAGCTTCCTACAGGGGTTGGGAAGGCTATTATGATGTGAGGAAGGATAACATCCTTTGGGACCGACCAACGTCCTCCTGAACAGATAACATCCTCTCGAACGAATAACATCCTTCATGACGGATCAAAATCCTCTCGAACGGATAACATCCTTCGAGACGGATCAACATTCTCTCGAACGGATAACATCCTTCGGGACAGATCAACGTCCTCTCGAACGGATAACATCCTTCGAGACGGATAAACTTCCTATCGAACAGATAACATCCTTCGGGACGGATCAACATCCTTCGAGACGGATCAACATCCTCTCGAACGAATAACATCTTTCAAAACGGATCAAAGTCCTCTCGAACGGATAACATCCTTCGGGACGGATCAACATCCTCTCGAACAGATAACATCCTTCGGGATGGATCAATGTCCTCTCGAGCGAATAACATCCTTCGAGACGGATAAACGTCCTCTCAAACGGATTAACATTCTCTCGAATAGATAACAACCTTCTGGAAGGATCAACGTCCGCTCGAACGGATAACATTCTTTGAGACAAATCAACATCCTTCCGAAAGGATAACATCCTTCGGTATGGATCAACATCCTCCAGGACAGATAACATCCTTCGGGACGGATCAGCGTCCTTCCGGATGGATAACATCCTCCGGGGTGGATCAGCGTTCTCTCGGGCGGATAACATCCTTCGGGACGAATCAATATCCTCCCGAACAGATAATATCCTTCAGGACGGACCAGCGTCCTCCCGAATAGGCGAACATCTATCGATTAAACATTTTTCATGACTAATTGATCTACTATCTTATTTTATGTTCCTTATAAATAAGAGAGTGGAGGGGGGCAATGTTGGGGAGTGAATATTTAGGCCCGGATGATACGGTGGGTCATAGTCTACGTGAAAAAATTTTACCCTGCGTAGGAATCTATTTTGGCAGTTGAGTATTTTAAGGAATCAAAAATTCTTAATTACATTTGATTTCCAACTCCTAAAGATAGAGTCAGGATACAATCCGATTTTCGTTCCTTAAAAAGATTGACTATAATCCCATTAAGGTATCTTTCCTAATGAGGAATCTTATTCCTATACGGGGAAGGGCTCGGAGAAGACGGTATGATCACCATAAATACACGACTACACCCTCATTATCATGTACAACTTTATTTTACAGCACTAGAGCATTACTTATTCTCACATGTACTTATTCAGCATGTACTTATTCTCACACCGGAGCTATCTCGCAACGGTCCATGCCATCAAATTTCTCTGTGTGACTTCGTTTTTGTACAGAATTGAACGCGCTATTGATAATTAAGGCGCGTGAACAAATTTTAACGTTAACAGTGTCATTAATTTTTGTATCTCATACAATGTGTTTCATCGCAATTGTGTTTGTGTTTGATTTCGCAATGTAGAGCACAATCTTTTTCAGAAGAAGGCATCAGATGCACACAAGATAAAACAGAACACACTAAGAATACAGGCACACGTCTAAAATTATTAAAACGACAATCAGCTAAAGTAGATTTGTTCTTAAATAACTCAACATATGCTTTCTTCAGGCCTATCTGGAATCCAAAACTTGTTTTGTAGTCAGTGTCAATATTGACAGTCGCATTAACCTTGCAAGTTCTTATAATGTATTTACACCATAAGAAAACTGGTTATTTTTCATGTAATTTTTTGTCAGAAATAATTCAGTCGCAATTAAGTTATTTTAGATCATTTACTTTCTAATTGGGCCATTATAACACTAGCAGAAAACTGACTGGCAAATTGACCACGCAAAGGACTCAATTGAAAATTTTGCAATTTAAAGGGTCAAATTGAAATTGGGTGACAACTTAGAAGGACACTTTTGCAATTAATGCTACAACAGACATAGAAGAAATAAACAACCAACAAGAAAACTTAATCGATTCACAGTTGAACATTAGGATATGATTTTTAGGTTTGTAATATTCATGAACGCAATTAAATTGCACAAATAAGCGGAAATGTGTAAAATCAGAGTTTAAAATTTTACAAAACTTATACCCGGATCATCCTTTATGCACAATTATTAATTAAACGAAAATATATGAAGAAAAAGAATCATACCCTTGAAGATTCGAGCTTCCTCAGGTACAAGTTCACCTCCAATCCTTTTCGCATTCAACTTGAATCCACTGGGTTTGGTTCCTTTCTTTGATCAACGTTAGCCACCCAAGTGTTTGGCCTCTAGAGGTGATCCACCAAGAAATAATAAAGATTCAAGAAGAAGTGTGGTTGGTTAAACCCTAGTTTTCTATCTCTATAGAAAAAGAATGCACTCTCCAACTCTTGGAATTGCGTATATATGATATATGATATAAGACTCCTCTTATAAAGATATCAAGTAACCCTATTTAATTAAAATAAAGTATTATTTATTTAATTAAACTCTTTTAATTAAATGGGCTCCCTAATCTTATTATGGATAATTAATTAAACTCCTTTAACTAATTTTTCCTCCTAATCCTATTAGGAATAAATGAGAGTACTTTTATTAATTAATTCCCAAACTCCTTTAGAAATTAAATAATAGTAATAGTAATAATAATAATAAGACTCCTCTTATTAATTTATATTTAATATTTCCAAAATATTAAATAATAAATATTAAGTTATTTAATTTATTCTATCACCATAGATTAAATTAAATATGCTTAACTTATTATTACGATTATGCCATTAACTTCTTAAATAATTATTCTTCCTTTTATGGTGTGACCCTTTAGGTTCTCCATATTAAATCGATTGTGAATAAATCAATTAGAACAATTCTAATCTTATTTAAATAAATTAATTAAACTATTAATTTATTTAAATAAATAATATTTATTCTACAATAGGAATAAGCCTCCCTAGCGATCAACGACTTTCCGGATAATATAGATTTCAACATTAATCATAAAAGAACCTTTGAGTAAATAGTTATCGTACAATTCAATCCTTCCACCATATAATGTCCCAATTAAATATATGACATAGAATTACTGTCAAGTTTTATTTTATTTAATTATATGTATCTCAACTCTTAAATGTACAACTCCAAATAATGTAAATTAGAAACTCCTTTCTAATTTCATTCTACCTTGGCAAAAAACTATTGGGTTGTCATTTATCGAATCACATAGGACATTTTTCTTCTTTTACTAGAAGTGGTAGATTCTTTATTGATCATACATTATCTCCATGTATAACTTATTATACACATGCATACCCTTTGATATAACCTAAGGGTCTGAAAGAATAATTAAGTCAAAATATAACTCATCATACACAAGATACTATGATGATCTCAAGTCCAATGATCACTTGTACTACTATCACTATAGGAATTCCTATTGACAGACAAGTAAAACTTCATTAGGTATTCCTTAGCGAGTCACATTCAGTGAACTTATTCTCTAATAAGCACATACATACTTGTTTTAGTGTCTCCACACAAATGATCATGAGATCAATCATCCTCATCCAATGAGCAAGCAACGTATGTATCAATCTATCCGGATTCACAAATCCCCAATTTAGTAATCCAACGATTGAGAACTATTTTAGTTTTAAGCTTTCTAAAAATTTAGATCTCATTAGAATGATCATCATCATTATTCTAAAAGAATTGCTTAAAACTATGGATTTATCACATATTATAAAACATCATCATTTAGATAATTTAAAGTCTTTAATAAATTAATACTTTTTATTAATAAATGAATAAGATTGTTACAAAGTATATGTTTTATCATCAAACATGATTGACTTGTGTGCATACTACTTTCATGATGTACAAACACAACATACCTATATGCAGAGGCCGGATCCTGTCCGGACTCTCGGACAGATTTAAAATCCGGACCTTTTTTTTTTTTTTTGCTTTTTTTTTTGAAACAACTAAAAAAAAAATAATTATGAAATTGAAATTTTTACATAATACAGTGTTTTGGGCGTGATTTGGATGCCTATAACAAAACATGTCTGTACAGTTTGGGCAGACTGTACATACATTGGTTGGTGTAGGTATTAAAAACACACCCAAAACACTGTATTATGAAAAATTTCAGTTCCATAAATTTATTTTTTTTAGTTGTTCTACAAAAAAAAAGCAAAAAAAAAAAAAAAAGGTCCGGATTTTCTCCCGTCCGGGAGGTCCGGACCTGATCCTGTTTACCTATATGCATACATAAATACATACATATATTAAGAGGTTTCAAATTTATTTAAAATATGGCAGAGAAACATCATTATTTGACCAATATGCATGCCATTAGTTGCCTTGGCATGATTGACCAGAAGGCATGAAACTACATATGCATTAGGAGGAAATCACGAAAGAGAAACCAAAATCCTTTCCACACTTATTTTAATAGAACAAACATAAAAATAAAGAAGCTGCAGCCAATGAGACAAACAGTTATTGCAAGGCCTAATGAATGCGCTAACAAGGCATATGTCCCTGTGACGAAAGTGAGCATCATTGCCCCAATCGCTATAATATTGAGATGTGCAGCGTGAGTGTAGATTGTGATAAGTTCTTCAATCTCATCCAAATCGGCTGCAAGGAAGTACATAAGCAAAGAAGCAATTGAACACAGGAGGGCAATTGTATCAGCCACCATAAATGCCATAAAAGCATGCATTCTTACAAGAATTGCCAACCCTTCGTTTGGTCCTTCATTTCCATCGTAGCCTCCTGGCAAGGTGAATCCAGCAGCGAAGGTTACTGTTGTTACGAGTGCAGCCACAATCATGTGTGTGTCGGCCGTTTTCCTTACTCTTTCTATTTCCTCAATCGACTTATTATGATCATCCACCTTCATTTTTAATTTTTCGTCTCTAATTGCCTTCAAGAATCTTTGGGTTCGATCAGAACCATTATCATTACGTGTTTCTTCAGAGATCAACTGCATGTGTTACTTTTTGATCAATAAATCTAACTCAAATCAATTTTCTTTTGTTAATTACAAAACAAGTTCACCAACCTATGTGAAGCACAACATGTGTGTAGATTAAAGTTTTTTTGATTAATTATTAAGATAATCAATTAAATATACTAGCGTAAATATATATAATCCGAGATAATTATTACATTACTAGATGCTATTTAGGGTAATTGTTTGAATTTTACCGTGTAGGTTTTTATCGGTCAATTATTCAAGTTAGCAATTGAATGTAGTGTAGATTTAAGGTAAGTATTTGATAGTGATTAAGAATAGTGTGATGTGATCTTTAGGTCTCATGTTCAATGATCACACGTGTGAGTTTGTTTCTTTACGTGAAGCGTGTTTCTTCATTTATTTGGGGCGTAATAGTAAAAGTGTCAAACAATTTCAATTGAACCTGTTCGGGAGCCTCTTCTCGACCTTCACGTGGGCCGAAGGTCCGACATCAGAAGAGCTTTAGGAGGCCGATGGGCTGAAGCGCATGAAGAGGTTAGGGGTGATCGGGGCGGCATCCGAGTCCTTTTTGGTCCGGAGCCTCACCCTGATGTGTGGTGTTCGGGGTCGGGTCTTCGAGTCCTTTGGGCCGTGACCCAGACCTGATGGTGGGATTGTTTGGGCCTGCACAGTGGGCTTTTTTGCGTGCAGAGTTCGGAATCCTAATCATAATTGAATAAGGTAACTCCAAAGGTAGTCTTTGGATTGGATTCCACTTGCACCTTTTAAGGAGATTGTGTTGGACCCAAATATTGGTAACTTATCATATTTAGGAGTCCTAATCCGACTCGGAGGAGGATTCTAAGGTGGTGAGAGCATTATAAATACAAGGCCAATGTCACAATTAACAGGTAATACCTACTTTTGAACACTAAACACTTAGTCTCCATTGTTAAACCTTATAACGGCCTGTACTTATTCTCACACCGGAGCTATCCCCCGGCGGCACAGGCCGTCAAGCTTCTGTGTGATCTGTTATTGTGAAGGTTCTAGCGCGTGGATTCTGTGATTGGACGCGCCGACGAAACTTGGCGTTAACATTAGCGCTAGAAGGAAGGCTTTAGTGCTTAATCAATCACAGTCAGACTTTTCAGGTAAGAGGCTATGACGAGCGTGGAGTATGCTGTTTCTGACCACGAAAAGGCCAAAACACAGCAGACCACTCAGGTGAGAGTGTCGGTGAAAGACAGACTGGGTTCCAGAATCCAAGAAGATCAGGTGGAACCGGCTGGCTTCCCCCGGAGAAGACTCTACCATGACAGCCATCATACCCCCAACCAGGCTAGTCGTGCGGATGAGAACCGTTCTCGGGCGCTGGAGGTCCACGGGAAGGACCGAGGGGAAAACAGTTGAGATCAAAGGGATTTCATTCTGCTGAAAAAGATGCAACAGAACAAGGACGCCATGCTGTCCCTACGCCTTCAGCAGGAAGAACTCGAACAACAAATGACAAAGGTGGTTGGAGAGCAGGAAGCCACCTCAAAAAGGAGTAGGCATCGGAGCCGATCCCGATCACCTCGACAGGGAGGGGTTGGAAACGAAAGGAGCAGGCATCGCAGTCGGTCGTGTGAAGGCCGAAGTAGAATGAGGAGCCGTTCGGCTGAACGACGATCGGAATGTCCAGGCAGATCGGAACTGAGGGACTGAGGAGGCGGGACACGTCTCCCGAATACAGGAGGGATAGACACCGATCGTCCCCTCACAAAGAGGAGACTGACTGACCCCCTCGCTCGAAGGGTGGCTGAATTGGAAAAGTTGTTGTCGTCCAAAAATTCGATGGGGACACATTCGGCTTGCTTGGGGTCACCTTTCTTGCTAGAGATCAATCAAGAGACAGTCGACCCCAAAAAGAAGATGCCCCCGATGGAGACCTACGATGGGATGGGGGATCCATATGACCACTCGGACGGGTACGATAGGCTGATGGCGTACTACGGCCATTCTGATGCGGCCAAGTGTCATATGTTCGCAACAACTTTGAAAAAGAGCGCTCGAGAGTGGATGGGAACCCTGGAGACGAGATCGATTAGCTCCTGGGGTGATCTTAGGGAAAAATTTCATGCTCGATTCGGGAGCAACAAGAGGCGGGGAAAGATCACAGCTTCACTCATGCAGGTCAGAAAAAAGTCAGATAAAAGCCTGGGTCAGTATGTCAAAAGGTTCTGAGAGGCTGTGGGATCGGTAGCAGAGCTGAATTCCCCACAAGCCTTGGAATTCTTCACTACTGGACTGGACATCGGGAAATCAAAAAAGTTGATGAAGGATTTGGTGATCAACCCTCCGGCAGATTTGACAGAGGCCTTCCACCGAGCCGAGAGTCACATAGCAATTGAAGAGGCAATGGGGAACTTCAAACCACACTCTCAACCTTATGAGAAGTCCAAGGATCGGGATAAATAGAGTTATCAAAAGTTAGATAATCAGGGTAGGTCGGATAATTACGGTAAGAAAAGCTACAATGGGGGAAGTTCAGGTAGAGGTCGACCACTTTTCCCAAATAAAAATGTCAACAAAGTCTACACCGCCCTCAACACAGACCGGGCTAAAATACTAGAGGAGATGCAGAACAAGCCCTTTTTTAAACCATGCAAAGCGATCCCGAGGCTTGGGAAGAGGGGTCGGGATAAATATTGTGCATATCATCAGTGTCGGGGACATACGACGGAAGAATGAAACAACCTGAGAGATCTGATAGAGAAAAACGTTCAGAATGGGCAACTGGTGCAGTATGTGGTCGGTCAAGAAGGTTCGAAAGCCCCACACGACGAGAACAGGGAACTGAATTGGGAAGCATAGCCACAACCGCACAAGCCCGAGGGGTTATTGATGTGATATCGGATGGGTCGGTAAGGCGTGTAACCGGTAGGAAGAGGAGCGGGCATCTCGAGGCCGTGTTGTCAGTAGCTGGCCCATCGCCCAGAAAGCATAGGGCATATTCAGGAGTATCCATCTCTTTCTCAGATGAAGACTATCCTACCGACCATATTGAACCACATGATGGGGCGCTGGTAATAACTGCACAGGTCGGGCCAGTAGACATGAAAAGGGTGATGATCGATAATGGGTCCTCGGTCGATATACTCTACACGCATGCCTCTGGGATGGATCTAGAAGGAAAGAAGACAGAATTTGGTGGGGAGGGTCCGTTATATGGTTTCAGTGGCGACCCGGTACATGTATCAGGTACTATAGAGCTACCAGTCAGGTTCAGCACAGCCCCTCAGCAAGAAAAAATAATGGTAAAATTTTTGTAGTACAAGTAGATTCGGCCTACAACGCCATCTTGGGGAGGCCGACATTAGCAGCATTGCAAGCAGTGACATCTATACCTCACTTCAAAATCAAGTTTTCGACACCGAACGGGATAGGGGAGGTAAAAAGGGATCTGGACATTGCCCGAAGGTGTTATCGGAATACTTTGATTTCCTCAGGGGTTGGGATCAGTAAACAGAAACAAACAATGACCATCGAGATAGAGCCATTCACCGAAGGCAGTACTGAGCCGATGGCACTGCCGACAGAAGAGACAGAAGATGTGAAATTAATACCTGGGAATCCGAAAAAACTGATCAAAATTGGGGCAGGATTAACAGAACCGCTGCGAACAGGTCTGGTGGACTTATTTTGGGCGTATGCCGATATCTTCGCGTGGGAGCCTAGTGATATGCCCGGAGTAAGCGAATCAAGTAGCGCTGCATGGACTGAACACAGACCCGAAGAGGAAACCAGTGATACAGAAAAGAAGCATCTTCGCCCTGGAAAGGCAGAGGATCATAGATGAAGAGATTGGGAAACTATTGGAGGCGGGATTCATCTACTAGATTGACTATCCCGAATGGCTGGCGAATGTGGTTATGGTTCAAAAGCAAAATGGGAAATGGAGGTTGTGCATCGACTACACGGATCTGAATAAGGCGTGCCCAAAAGATTTCTATCCTCTACCTAACATAGACTAGTTGATTGATGCCACTTCGGGGTATAGAATGTTAAATTTCATAGACGCTTTCTCGGGATACCACAAAATTTCGATATGCAAGGATGACATCCCGAAGACAAGCTTCATCACTCATCGGGCTATATATGCATATCGAAAGATGACATTCGGATTGCTGAACGCAGGGGCAACTTATCAACGAATGATGAACTTTGTATTCAGAAAGCAGCTGGGCAAAAGTATGGAAGTATACGTGGACGACATGATCGTAAAAAGCATGTCAGTCCGGGATCATTTGGAAGACCTAGAAGACTGTTTTGAGACGGTAACGAAGCACAAACTGAGACTGAACCCGACCAAATGTACCTTCGGTTTGGGCTCAGGAAAATTCCTGGGATACTTGGTCAGCAAGAGGGGAATCAAAGCCAACCAAGAGAAATAGCAGCGATCTTAGATATGAAATCTCCAAAGACATTCAAAGATGTGCAGAGGTTGATAGGTCGGATAGCTGCCCTTCAGAGATTCATGTCAAGGTCAGCCGAAAGATGTTTTCCCTTCTTTGACACTCTCAAGGGGCCGAAGAACGAGAAAAGCTTTCAGTGGACATCAGAATACGAGGACGCATTCCAAGGGATCAAAAAATATCTTTCTTCGCCACCACTATTGATGAAATCGATCCCCCTCAGAACCTTTATACCTGTACTTGGCTGCAACCCAGATGGCAGTGGGAGCGACATTGGTGAGAGACAAATGGGGAAAATAGTTCCCGGTGTACTACGTCACTTATGTCCTTCGAGATGCAGAAACAAGATATTCGAACCTGGAGAAATTCGTGTATGCCTTAATCATTGCAAGCAGGAAGCTTCGGCATTATTTCCAAGGTCGGATAGTGGTGGTGTACACGGATCAGTTGTTATAGAAGATATTGCATAAGCCAGATGTGTCGGGACGGCTAGCAGCATGGGCGATGGAGCTAACATAATTTGCTATAGAGTATCATCCCCGAACGACGATCAAGGGACAGACATTGGCAGACTTCATCGTGTAGTGCTCTTTTACGGAACCAGACGTAATTACGGTTACAGAAGCTCGACAGGGACAAACTTCATGGACTTTGTATGTAGATAGGTCGTCAACTTCGGACATCAGTGGAGCAAGGGTCATTCTGACGAGTCCTGAAGGGTTCAAAGTTCAACAAGCAATTCGATTACAATTCAAGGCCACCAACAACGAGGCAGAGTATGAAGCCATCTTGGCCGGGATACGATTGGCCTGAAGCTTGGAAGTGTAGAATTTGGTTATCTACAGTGATTCGTAGTTGGTGGTTAAGCAGCTATCGAGGGAATATGAGGCTCGGGGGGCAAGAATGACAAAGTATCTAGCCGAGGTAAAGGAAAAGCTTGCATATTTCACATCACACAGTTGTTAGGGGGTGGACCGATCAGATAATACAGTAGCAGATGCCCTAGCCAGATTGGCAACTATCGAAGTAAGCTCCTTCAACGGGTCAGTATATCTGGAGGTTCTAGAACAACCAAGTGTTCCAAAGACAGATGTTCTAGCTTTGGATCGACTCGACTGCTGGCTCACACCGTATATTACGTACCTTGCTGATAGGGTTCTACCTTCAGACCGAATCCTTGCAAAAAAAATTAAGCATCGAAGCTCAAATTTCGTACTCATAGACGGAGATCTGTACTGAAGGGCGGCATCGAGCCCAGCAGCTATTAACTTTGCCTTATAAGTCTCGTACCCTTCGCCAAACTGGGCTATGACTTTCTCTTTCAAAGCTTCAGACTCTTTATATTCAGCGATAGCTATCTGCTTGGAGTCAGCAAGCTCTTCTTGTAAGGCTCTGACTTCAGCCATCAAAGCATTGTTGTCTCGGATCAAATGTATCATTTTGTCATGCATCCCAGAGAGTTTTTGGGTCATGGCAGTGATGGCCTTCTCCCGATCCTTGACATCCTCGATCAGATGCTTCTTAGCATGATTATCCAAACCGACGAACTCTTCTTGCAGGAGGGAGTATTGTGACCTGAGTTCATTGGCCTGACGCTCAGCCTGAGTCACCTTATTCCAGGTCTCGACGTCAGAATCATTTTCTTTATTCAGGTCCGAATTAAGACCTCGAATCTCAGCCTCGAGTAGCGAGACGTCCGACCTCAGTTGAACTTCCTTTCGGGTCGTTCGAGCTAGGGGTGGGATGGCCCGGGATAAAACGGCGTCGGCCTGAATTAGAAGAAATGAATTACCTATACAAATAAAACATGAAAATAACAGGAAGAGTTATCCGATCTGTGAATTACCTGGCACTGGGCTCGGACGTAGGCTACCAGGTAGTATTCAGAAGTGAACCCTTCGAAGCGGTCATCATCAGACAGTTTGAAATGATCAAACAGCTGGAAAGGGAACACTTCGAAAGGGCTTTTGGGCCAACATGTGGTTGGCGATCCGGCAGATGAGCTCGATTTGGAGGGCGTTGAGGCGACTACGGGATCGATCACGGCAACAGGCAGTTGGGAGCCTTCGGTGAGTCGTGGCTTTTTGGATTGGGGCCTGAGGAGATCCTCTTTGGTGTCCTCCGAATCCACGATCACCTCGGCTTGAGTAGGTGGTGGAGGGGGAGCCGACTTCGGCGAGCACTGCAGAAGTGGTGTGGGCGGAGGCTTTCACAGCAGGCCTGGAGGATTTCTTGGCCTTCTTCAGCTGAGCCGTTTTCTCGGCCCGACTCATCTTCAGTGCATTCTTGGTGGTGGTTGGAGGGTCAGTCCCCGAAGCGGAACCCAGAGAAAGCTCGGTGATTGGGATGGTGTCCTCGTCAAGAGAGTCATCGGTCACCGGAGGTTTGATTGGTCCTGGGGCGGTAGGAAGAGGGGCCAAGGAGTCGTCGACACTTTCAGGCTTGAAAATCATCACTACACAGAGGAAAGTATGTTAAGACGAAAGCTTTCGTATCAAGAATGCTTGAAATGAAGGGAATGGGGAATCCGTCAAAAGTGAGAGACTTACATCCATGTTTGTATAACCAAGCTTCACTAGACAAGATAGCCAGACTCTACTCTGTTTTGCTCCACTTCTTGTAAAATGCCTTGAAGGCATCGACTCGATCCTTTGGGAACTTCGACACTTTGGCTATCGGGTTGGCAGGATGGGCCCAATATGGAAGAAGCTAGAGATCGGTTCCCTTGATGAAGAACCACTTGTCGTGCCACCCCTTGTTACTTGAAGGAGTTTTGATGAGGACTGGTCGGTTAGCTCGTTTGTTTAGCTGGCGAAGACCGGGTTCTTTCGACCCGGTGACAGTGAATAAGGCAAAGAAGAAGTCGAGACCGGGAGCGATCCCGATCTCTTGGCATAATGCGATAAAGGAGATTAAGTGAATGAAAGAGTTTGGCACGAGTTGTCCGACCCCGATCCCAACAAAGCAGAGGAAGGAGGATATAAATTCGTGAAGAGGGAATCGAACCCCATACTTCAGACTGTATAAGGGAACGGCCACCCACTCACCCTCGGGCCTCCAGAACATTTTCTCGTTGGGCTAAGGTACCCGAAGCTTGTATTCTTTGGGGATCTTGAATAGGGTTCGGATGTCAGAGATTTGAGAGGGTGTGATGGTAGAAGGAGTGTGGAGATGAGAAAACTCCTCGGAGGAGTGGTAGGCATTTCAGATCTTGGCCTCAGTACTTATCGGTGTGGGAAAAATTGAGGAGGTTGAGGCGTTGGTCGGAGCCACCGGCAGATCAATCGGAACCAGATCGTCGGTGGTAACGGAGGATGGAATTTGCTCAGTATGGGGAAGAGAACTAGAATTTGCCATTTGAAGTATAGAAAGTAGGAATGTAGAGTTTTTAAAAGCTAAAAGGAACGAAAGGAGGATGGATGTATGAAGATTTTGACCAAAAAAGTGGGAAGTAGGGGAAGTTTGAATGAGCTGATTAATCGTCGTAAATCGCCTCGCCGGAAAATATTAGCAGGGATTTTGAAATGAAGATGTCTGGAAAAGGTGACAGTGATTGACGGGAGGGGTTTTTATAAGGCGTGTGGCACGGAACCTAAGAGTGGCTATTAAATGAAAAGGGTGGGCCCAGGTATAGGGAAGATGTACAACATTTCGTGGAACGAGATCACTGTTT
Source organism: Panax japonicus (assembly GCA_020205505.1). Lineage (NCBI taxonomy): Eukaryota > Viridiplantae > Streptophyta > Magnoliopsida > Apiales > Araliaceae > Panax > Panax japonicus. Next base: position 22,299 of record JAINUV010000134.1, read on the forward strand.
AGATTCCCTAGTCAGCTCATCATTAGCTGTCGTGACCTTTCGGATACCCGACCTTTCAAGTCTCCAATTATAAGTGCATTATAATCGGAGACTGGGGGCAATGTTCGGGAGCATTTTACCGACCTTCGCGTGGGCCGAAGGTCCGATATCAAAAGAGCTTTAGGAGGTCGATGGGCTAAAGCCCATGAAGAGGTTGGGGGTGATCGGGTCGGCATCCGAGTCCTTTTTGGGTCGGAGCCTCACCCTGATGTGTGGTGTTTGAGGTCGGGTCTTCGAGTCCTTTGGGCCGTGACCCAGACCTGATGGTGGGATTGTTTGGACCTGCACAGTGGGCTTTTCTGTGTGCAGAGTTCAAAATCCTAATCATAATTGAATAAGGTAACTCCAAAGGTAGTCTTTGGATTGGATCTCACTTGCACCTTTTAAGGAGATTGTGTTGAACCCAAATATTGGTAACTTACCATATTTAGAAGTCCTAATCCTACTCAGAGGAGGATTCTAAGGTAGTGAGAGCATTATAAATACAAGGCCAACGTCACAATTAACAGGTAATACCTACTTTTGAGAACTAAACACTTAGCATCCATTGTTAAACCTTATAACGGCATGTACTTATTCTCACACCGGAGTTATCCCCTGGTGGCACAGGTCGTCAAGCTTCTGTGTGATCTGTTATTGTGCAGGTTCTAGCGTGTGAATTCTGTGATTGGACGCGCCGACGAAACTTGGCGTTAACAGAACCCTTAGTAAAAATCTGAATTGAGTCTTCTAAGTGGTCACTTTGATTCAACTGACTCCAAACATTGACTTTGACTCAATTGAGATTTTTGTCATGAAGAACTCAATTGACTCAAATTGGTCATCAAAAGGACTCAATTGGGTGGTAACTTAAAATTGGGTGACAATTTGAAGGGTCACATGTGTAATTTAACATTTATTTAAAACTTGATTGATTACCGATATTGTAATGGTGATTATGTTCAAGAATACACGATTGTACTCCTCAGAATGGAGATTAAAAAAATTAAGGTGGGTAGTGGAATTATATTTTAGTATTTATACTGTATTAGCAATTAAACTATTAGAAATTTGTTTGAAATATAAGTTTCAATTTAACTTAGGAATACAAGTTTTAATGTATTTTAATTTAACTAGTTTTGATATTAATTTAGTAAGAATCCAATATTACTATTCACTAAATTTATAGCTAATATTAATATATTTAGGCTATGTTTATTTGTAAGAATTATACTTGGGATATGACTATTAATCTCAAGTGTCTTGTTGTATTTTAAATTTGAGATTGAAACTATTAGTCTTGAGATTATAAAATAGCTTAAGATGAATGATTATTTAATACGATGTTCTACCTAGTATTATAATCCCTACCATTTGGAATTAAAAATTGCTAGACAAAATTAATCT